>JAFFST010054112.1:294668-309744 GCA_022414735.1 Noturus placidus
CCATCGCAGGGCACAAACACACTCACACACACACACACACACATTCATACACTACGGACACTTTAGACACGCCAATCAGTCTACCATGCATGTCTTTGGACTGGAGGAGGAAACCGGAGTACCCGGAGGAAACCCCCGACACACGGGGAGAACATGCAAACTCCACACACACATGGCCCTGGCGGGACTCGAACCCCGGACCCTGAAGGTGTGAGGCGGACGTGCTAAACACTAAGCCCCTGCGCAAACTCATTCTTGCATATTCAGGTTCATTTGTAATGTGATTTTTAATCAAGAGTGGAGTGGAGTGTTCCTGGCACATCAGGTCATACTGCAAGTCCTTGGCTGTAAAATGTTTTCCTCAGCTGTTCTTTTCAAATGTCAGATTCCTCTTGGAGAAACGTTGCTCTTTCTTCCATGCCCCGGTAGCGTTGCTGCTGTACAATGCGTTTTAAACGTATGATATGATACTGCCAGCTATGTCTCTTAGAACTTTACGCGTCTGGGATATCTTCTTGCCTTTTTGGTGCAATAAAATAATGAATTCTCTTAGCTTCTGTGATATCTCATTTATTCTTTCCCACGTTTGCTGCATGGTGGGATTTACACATATATATGCATCACAGTTGAAGTAAATTGAGTGTCATTATGGCCTAATTGTGTTTTAGCACAATTCTGTAGCCGTGCAGGCCAGACAGTCCTGAATAGGTCACTCAACCAATACACAGGTGATTGTAAAATATTCTAGGTCTTTAGAAAAACTTCAATTGGTGAAACCATACCGTCTTGGAGTATATTCTATATAATATAATATTGAGTGCAACTGTATGTCTTTCAGTCATAACTGCTTGCTTGTCTACAAATATACAGCATGTAATATATAACCCTAACCACATTTTCTGATGGTCTGGACTTCTTCACACCATAGCCTAAGAACAGTTCACAACCAATCATTATAAAACTGGAAAGAGGATGTATTGGGTGAAGTTCAAGCTATCGTATTGTTCAGCGCCTGCTATCGTTCACACCCATGTTCCCTTGAAGGGAAGCCAGATCACCATTTTCAGGTCAATCACAGCTTTTTTATGGACCTTATATACTTGACCAAATACATCAAACTCAAGTGTAAATATATCCCAAGGACAAGTCTAAACTGCCCCAGAATACAAATATCACTGGCTCTTGTACAAAAATGGCTGAAAAATGTGATGACAATTATTTACATTGACATTTATGGTATTAGGCAGACGCTCTTATCTAGAGCGACTTACATTAATCTCATTTACACAACTGAGGGTTGAGGTAATGAGTTGTGGTAGCTTGGCAGTGCTGGGGCTTGAAATCCTGACCTTCTGATCAGTAACCTAGAGCCTATAACCACTGAGCCAGCACTGCCCCAATTATCTCATTTCTCTGTCAAGAGAAGGGTTCTCTGGAGACAAAAGGGTAGATAAGATGAGTAGGTGTTGGAAGCATCGACACTCTGGAAGGGAAGATGGAACGGCATTGCTATTTCATCTCACAGGGATTGGACTCGCCTTCAAGCGCAAATCCACACCCCGACAGCACACAGTACACACTTATCTGTCTGGACTAAAAAATGCAGAGTCTATCACAAGGAGATTCAAGTGTCACATCGACAGCCAGCTCCTCACACACACTATAAAGTCGCGCCCACGGTACAGTACACCCTTGAGGCACTCCCATGCCAAAGGATGTGTGTGTACTTGTTTACATTGCAACACACAAACTTACTGCTCCAGCTCTGCAGATGGCTAGATCAGTGTCAGGTGCTATGCCTCTTCCCGCCATAATGTAATTGTGCAAATGTTCAGACAATAAGAAGCTACAGTTAGAGTGGGCTCTCCCTGTAATCACCTTATCAGTGTCAGCCAGGCGACTGCCTCCACTCGCTAACCCAATTCAGCAAGGCTGTGGAGAGATCCTCGCCGGGTTTCCAGAAGGCTCTGTAAAAACATTCACCATCGGGGAGCACCATCTCAAATGTTCTACTCAGTGAAGCAGCTGCTTTTAAACTCGGAAGAGCCGGAGAAACAGCATGGCAGTGAGGAAGGAAAGAATTTAATGTTTGGATGCTTTCCTGAGTGGTTAACACGACTGAGAAAGAATAGGACAATAGAGAAGAAGATACTTGGTACTGAGACCCAAGAACAGGGGTTCTCGGACTGTTTTGTAGTCAGGAACCCAGAGAGCCAGAGAGTTTCCACTAATACAAGCCGTTTTGACTAAATTTGTCATTAGGTTTCAGTTCACCTTACGTATTTACATATAGGCATAATGATTTTTGAGAATGGCAGGTTGTGCTTTCCACTACTTCTGGGAGAACCATGACTCTAGAAATTCCCACTCACACACATATTCATACACTACGGACACTTTAGACACGCCAATCAGCCTAACATGCATGTCTTTGGACTGGGGGAGGAAACCGGGGTACCCGGAGGAAACCCCAGACACACGGGGAGAATGGACTGGCACTCTGTCCAGGGTGTACCCCGCCTTGTGCCCGATGCCTCCTGGGATAGACTCCAGGTTCCCCGTGACCCTGAAAAGGAGTAAGCGGTTGAAGATAGATGGATGGATGGAAGGACTCTAGAAATTGTTTTATAGGCAATGTTTGTAGCTAAGCTCTTTGCCCAGATAGATTTGGGTAAAGTCAGAAAAACAGACAGTCATCCAAATAAATAAAAACACCCAGAGAGAAAATATCAAGTCCTGAGCTGTGATTAAGCGAGCTCTTCTCAGAGGGCAACTCTCACTAGGGAACTCTTCCACAGCCAATTTGGAAACGAAACATTTCATCCAGGTAGATTTCGTTAAAGTCAGAAAGACATAGAGTCATACAAATAAATACAGACAACACAGAGCGAGAGAACGTTAAAGTCCTGCGCTGTGATTAAGCGAGCTCTTCTCAGAGGGCAACTGAACTGACTAGGAAACTCCTCCACGGCCAATTTGGAAGCTAAGCACTTTGTCCAGGTAGATTTAGACCGAAAGCTCTCGTCTCCCGTGCAGTTCCCTGTGTACATTAGCACAATGTTCCCTGAAGATAGCTTCCTTCAGAGGCTGTCGGAGGAACAACGTCAACACAGACCTCTACACATTATTCACAACATGATGAAACGACATACGTGGAAGAAGAAATTCACAGGAGCTTGAGAGCTGCGGGACTGCAGACTGCTACATATTCATTAGAACGAATTCAAAAACAACTCCCTACTACCTAGGTGCATGAAAACTGGAAAAACTGCAGTGAGTAAAAAAGACAAACTGAACAGCCAGAATTGTCCTTGAGTCAGTGGCCCATTAGCAAACATTCCTGCTCGGTAAGGACTTTGGTCAGGGTCATGGTGGATCCAGAATCCTGATCCGGTACACTGGGTGTGAGGTGGGAATATACCCTGGCTCCAGTCTATTGCAGTGGTAAATCTTCTCGTTGCACCACCAGCCACCATGACCAGAAGTCGCGAGGTCAAATCTGAGGACTACTACCATTGAGCCCTTCAGCAAGGCCCTTACGTCTTGCTTATACTTTCAGTCAGTTGGTCGCATTTCTTGTCAGTTATTTCTCATTTCCACTTAATAGATTCCCACTTTCCCTCAGTTGGTTCCCATTTCTTGTTGGTTGTTTCCTGTTCCCATCAGTCAGGTTCCCTTTCCTGTTTCCTGTTGGTCGGTTCCCATTTCCAGTCTGATATTTCTCAATTCCCCTCAGTTGTTTCCCATCTCCTATGGGTTGATTCCCATTTGCACGTGCTTGTTTCTTCACCTCGTGTCTGTTGGTTCCCATTTTCCCATAAGTTTTCTCCAAAACATTCATCAGTTGCTTGGAGGCATTTTTCTCTTTCAAATCATCCCAAAGAAGCTGTTTCTCATGCAGGTTGTGTCTAGGGATTGTTTCTTTGTGTAAACTACCATTTTAAAGGAGCTTTAGCCAGCACTCAGTAAGACATCTCACTACTCCTATTATCATTATTTCCTCAAATGAGGTGAAACCGAAAACTGCATCCTCCCATCCATCTTCAACCGCTTACTCTTTTTCAGGGTCACGGGGAACCTGGAGTCTATCCCAGGAGGCATCGGGTACAAGGCGGGGTACACCCTGGACAGAGTGCCAGTCCATCACAGGGCACAATCACATACACACTCACACACACATTCATACACTACGGACACTTTAGACACGCCAATCAGTCTACCATGCATCCTCCCACTCGCCATCAAAGTGTGCCTCCCCACTGGTTTGAAGGACAGCCTGCAAGTCTGCTAAGAACTGACCAGAGTTCTGAAAAACCAAGAACATTCCAGGCTTTCAGAAGTTCATTTCAGGATCGTATCCTGACTCACTGGCTTTGGATAACAGACGTGCCAGCTTTGCAGCGAGGAAACGCTCAGTAAAGGGCTGGGGCAACAGTAATGCGCCGTTCTGCTGTATTATTAAACCTACATAGTGTATATATAACAACAGGACAGTAACAAGACATAAAATCCACTAATGGGAGCGTAAATTCCTTTCAGCGAATAAATTACCTTCATTTCACGAGAACATGCAGGCCTATTCTACTCAATAAATTTGCTCAGTCTTCATTCGACGTGTAAATTGTTCACGGGCGAGATTTAATGTTGGAGGTGTTCCCTCATGGCAGATTGTGCCTCTCTTTTTTTCCTCCACTACATGTTTGTGCTGATGTCCACTCTATTTAACATGTTATTCCCACTGGACGGGACTACACTGCGATTCATCAGCAGAAAAAAAATAATAACGCGATGTTTTTCTGAGGCTTCTGGGAAACTTGGAACTTTGCCGAATATCAAGTACAAGTGCTTCTCGTAGCACAGAGCAGCATGGACTCGTTTTCTTTTTTTTGCTTTTTCTCGTCCATTATTTCTAATACAGACACCCAGTAACCCAGCGAGCCACTTAGACCTCCAACCTCTTCAATTATCATCTACGAAAGGTGACCTGGATGACTGAAAATCTTCTCAGACAACTCAATTCAATCTCTCCGGAGCTTAAAAGCTCCTACCTTTCGCCTAGCCATCATCAAAAGCAGGTCGTCCGAACAGAGAAAGGAGTTAAAGACATATTGCATACTCTGAAAGGGTTTCTCCACCCCTTAATTCCATGCATTTTACATAAAATTGCCTTTCAGCACCGCTTAGGCTCGACTCAGACACGGGAGGGCGTGGCTGGAGATACCGGTGAAGGAGAGTACAAGGATATAACAGGAGTGTGGCACGGTTTAAAGCTTAGACGCTGGAATAAGAAAAGGAGTTGATCTAAGAGAACGTAAATAGGACTTCCTTAACTGTTCAATAAACGTCTCGACATGGACGTACGTCACCATATCGACACGTTTCTGTTAAGTTAATCAACACTTTCTGACCAATCCGAATCCAGATTATATACTAATCCAATTCTAACCATCGATAAGATACAACCTTCTTTCTCATTTTTGTTTTAAGGTCATTGAACAAACAGAACGAAGATACACCTGAATTGCACGGGTGATCTAAAAGGTTTCATCACATCGACGCCCAGAGAATCAGACGCACACTTCGCTTTTTGATTTTTGCCCCCCAGGTGTCGCTCTGTGGGTTTTATCGGAGTTCCTGCTGTGTGGCAGGTTTTATAAATCTGAAATCAATGGCACTGACATCAATAGCTCCGGCTCTGAATCAGCTGCAGATTTCGATTCGGCGTCTCATGCCTCAGTGTATCGCTACTCCATTTCCTGGTTTCTAGGAAATGACCTGATTATCATGTTCAACATCAGGAACACTTTTTTTTTTCCTTTTCTTTTCGTTTGACCATCTAAGAGTTGCTAGATGCCTTTGAAAAACAAAATTAAGGGCAGAATTTTCACGATAATAGGCCAAACACATAGATGGACATGAGACTGTCGATCTGCATGGTCCGGTAGGTTCATTCTGTACAACATCAAGACAATCAGACTCTATCTCAACGAACAGGCTACACAGATACTAGTCCAGGCTCTTGTCAACTCAAAGCTGGACTACTGCAATGCACTACTTGTCTCGGGCCTCCCAGATACCTCCATCAAACCCGGTCAGATGATTCAGAACACAGCAGCACGCCTCGTCTTCAACCAGCCCAAAAGAACCCACGTCACACCCCTCTTCATCTCCCTCCACTGGCTTCCTGTATCCGCCCGTATCAAATTCAAGACCTTGTCTGGAACAGCGCCCCCTACCTCAACTCTCTCCTGAAGCCTTATGTTCCCTCAGACAATCTGTTATGGGTTAACGACAGACGCTTAGTAGTGCCTACTCAAGATCCCATTCCAGAACCTTCACACTAACCTTCCCTCAGTGATGGAATGAACTCCAACTCCAACCTCAATCCGGACCGCAGAATCTCTCACTATCTTGAAAAAACAGCTGAAGACCCACCTCTTCCATGAACACCTAACCATCCCATAAAACGCCAACCCTGACATTATCCCTCGACTCTGCGCATTGTGCTTTCCTAGAACTCAATTAAAAGATCTTGTACAGTAGAACTACTCGTATTGTTCTCCGCTTGATCTATCGCTTTGCTTGTGTTTCCTCATTTGTAACTCGCTTTGGATAAAAGCGTCCGCTAAACAAATAAACGTAAATGTAAGATTGTGTTTTGGCTGTAGGAGATATTCTGTGATGCCAAAGAGTGTAAAAGCCGCTAAATAAATACATAAATAAATAAATAAATAAATAAAGGCACAGGGTTATAAGGATGAGGTAAAATACGCTCCGATCATACTTGACTTACATTTTTCTTGCGTGATATCATCTCGAGTGAGGAGCATCGTGGAGTCCAGTGCCAGTGTCTGAGAGTTTGATGTCGCCACAATATGTCATTTTGGCGATTTATACACAAGGCTGACGATAAATACATAAATAAGACGCTATTAATGAATTATAATTGCACATGTTATCTCGAGGAGGGAAACGCTTATGGATGAATTAATTCAATTCAATTAAATGAAGGTGAGCTGTGAGTGTACGACGTGAGCGCTAGGTCAGCTTGTCCTTCAATCTCAGGCCCCGTGTTCTTTACAGGAGAGCACGTCAAATGAACAAAACAAAACAAAACAAAATCCCTGGCGTTATATTATTATTATTTTGGCAAACCCGATAGAAGATTTCCCGCCGAGACTACCGGAACTGTAAAGCCAATTCAATTGTTTTTGCTGTAGACTGAAGACATATGGGTTTGAGATCAAAAGATCTGTTATTTCCTGGGATTTATATGAAGATGTTTTAAATCACCGGTGTACTGAGGAACAGATACCGAATGGGTCAGCTGAGGAAATCAATAGCAGCTCATTGAAGAAAAACCCTAAAAACAACAGTCAGTGACATCACCAACAACCTTCACAGGCAGGAGTGAAGGTCTCACAATCCACGGTTCGACGAAGACTTCAAGTGCAGAATATAGAGGCCCTACTACAAGATCCAGACCACTCATCAGCAGTAAGAATCAGAAAGTCGGATTGGAATTTACAAAGAAATACAGAGATGATCCACAAAAGTTCTGGAACAGAGAAGTAAATGATCTGCTCATGATCCAAAACATACAAGCTGATCTGTGAAACATGGTGGAGGTAGTGTCATGGCTTAGGCTTGCATGGCTGCTTCTGGAACATTCTCACGAATCTTTATTGATGATGGAACTCATGATGGTGGCAGCAGAATGAATTCAGAAGTCTACAGGAACATTTTGCCGCCAATTTACAGAAAAATGCGTCCAAATGAATCAGGAGGAACTTCATCATGCAGCAAGACAACGATCAAAAACACTCTTCCACCTCAACACAGAACTTCATCAGGGGGGTCCATCACCAGACCTTCACCCAACTGATCAGCATCTCACCTCCTGAAGAGAAGACTGAAAAGAGAAACCCCCCGAAACAACAACACCTGGTTGTGGGGAAAAAACCATTACATTTACATTTACATTTATTCATTTAGCAGACGCTTTACAAATGCACACTCACACACCAATGGGAGCAGAGCTGCCATGCAAGGCACTAGCTTGCCATTGGGAACAACTTAGGGCTCAGTGTCTTGCCCAAGGACACTTCTGCATGTGGAGTCATCCGGGCCGGGATTCCAACCACCAACCCTACGATTAGTGGATCAGTGGATAACCCGACTGAGCCACAGCCGCCGACTGAGCCACAGCATTAAAAAGCAACACAAAAGACAAAACCGACAATTTATTGATGTCAGTGAGGAATCGCAAGCTTGAAGCTAGCGATATGCAACCAAATATTAAGTGTTATTGACTTACATTTACTTGAGGGTTCATTGAGGGAACCATGTACGCCAACATGTACTGTGACATTCTGAAGCAGCGCATGATCAGTATGCAGTATTCCAGCATGATAAAGACCCCAAACACACCTCCAAGACCACCACTGCCTTACTAACGAAGCTGAGGGTGAAGGTGATGGACTGGACAAGCATGTCTCCAGACCTAAACCCTATTGAGCATCTGTGGAGCATCCTCAAACGGAAGGTGGAGGAGCACAAGGTCTCTAATGTCCACCAGCTCTGTGATGTTATCATGGAGGAGTGGAAGAGGACTCCAGTGGAACCTGTGAAGCTCTGGTGAACTCCATGCCCAATAGGGTTAAGGCAGTGCTGGAAAATAATGGCGTCCACACAAAATATTCTCACTTTGGACCCAATTTGGACATTTTCACTTAGGGGTGTACTCACTTTTGTGTCCAGTGGTTTAGACATTAATGTGTGTGTGTTGAGTTATTTTGAGGGGACAGTAAATTGACACTGTTACACAAGCTGTACACTCACTACTTTACATTGTAGCACAGTGTCACTTCTTCAAATATTTACACACATCTGAGGGGTGTACTTACTTTTGTGAGATACTGTATATATAAAACGTGCTGGATCATGTGCAATCTAATGATTGATGTGATCCTTAAAATAAGAACTATACATGTATTCCACATTTTCTATTCCTTGTTCCCTAACCCAACCCCCAAATTCCCCAGACGTATAGGCAAATAATTGTGTCTAGACGCTGGCTAAATGTGGCACCCAGAAAATCGTGCGTAACCTTATTCTAAAAATGACCCGGTGATGATTCTGAACTGAATTCCCAAGAGTGACGCTTGGCATTCGTCTGTCTCTGAGTAAAATAGCTTAATTACTGACGCCCAACATGGCTCGGTTAGACATAAGCCTGGTAAATAATGAGTAGTTTAATGACTATGTTAACGGAGAAAAAGAGACACCAACTGAAGCCGGGGACAAATATATGCATCTGAGCGAACTCAAAGCTCCACCGCTCTTCCACTGATGTCCTTCTAAACATCAATCTTCATACCATGATAACATTAAAAATAATTGAATAAATTAAAATGGGGGGCGTACAGTGGCTTAGTGGTTAGCACGTCCGCCTCACACCTCCAGGGTCCGGGGTTCGAGTCCCCCCAGGGCCATGTGTGGGCGGAGTCTTCATGTTCTGCCCGTGTGTCGGGGGTTTCCTCCGGGTACTCCGGTTTCCTCCCCCAGTCCAAAGACATGCATGTTAGTCTGATTGGCGTGTCTAAAGTGTCCGTAGTGTATGAATGTGTGTGTGAGTGTGTATGTGATTGTGCCCTGTGATGGACTGGCACTCTGTCCAGGGTGTACCCCGCCTTGTACCCCATGCTCCCTGGGATAGGCTCCAGGTTCCCCCGTGACCCTGAAAAGGAGTAAGCGGTTGAAGATGGATGGATGGATGGAAATTAAAAAGGACAGAACACTTTCAAAAGGACGACATCTTATCTCTACACTTAAGGATTGCGATCAGGGCCAGACCTGGACCAGGACCTGCACCAGCAGCTCTAAATTGTCTCCATGCCATAAAAACAGAAAGCGTTCCATGTTATAAAAGCTCTTTTTGTACTCATTAGTTTTTACCTAATTTCACTGAAGATCTGTTGATGATGTCTCTTTGATGTTGTATATTTAGAGTGTTTTGAACGTCGGAGACAATCAAACCCGAGCTCTGAGAGAAATGAACATTCGTAGAAGCGCATAAAGAATTCATTGGGGCTTTGTTTTTTTCAGGTGTAGGTGGAGAACTTTCCCTCGAGCTTGAACGAGCGCAACGGCAACTGATCTTCTAAAACCTTGATCCCCTTCTGGGAACAATTATAATTCCCTACGTATAATATTTACACCTCAGCACTGTTGAATTCTAGATTGTGATTGGTCAGGAGGTGTTGATTACAGAGCTTTCACTCATAGAGCTTCACAGTTATAGAACAGTCTTCCATTTAGTGTTCGGGACTCAGACACAGTCTCAGTGTTTAAGTCTAGGCTTAAAACGTATTTATTCACTCTAGCCTACCCTGACTAGACTTTCCATCATGCTAAATCCCAGTTTTAACAATCTTTTCCCTCCCTCTCTCCTTCTGCCGAGCTACACATGAGTTTATGGAGATGTTGGAGATCCTGGTCCTTTCTGCTCTCCGGACCTGCATGATCGGTCTCGGAGGTCCTACTTCTGGATGGAGCTCTCATCTACTCCAAATCCAGACTGCTGGGACAAAGGCTTTTCAAAGCCAAACAGATTACATATAGATCAATAATTGTCTCTTTAAGAATATCTGTTGTGACCCAGATGAGGATGGGTTCCCTTGTGAGTCTGGTTCCTCTCAAGGTTTCTCCCTCTTAAACACATTAGGGAGTTTTTCCTTGCCATTGTCTCCACTCATTGTCTTGCTCAGTTGGGATCAGTTGGTTCTCACTTTTACTGTGTGTGTACTGTGTTTATATTCCTGTAAAGCTGCTTTGAGACAATGTCTACTGTAAAAAGCGATATACAAATAAAATTGAATTGAATTGAATTGATTAGCGTATTTTCTCAGCTGCAAATCACGGGGTTATATTAATACGCCATCGTTTCTATAGTAACAGCGCGTTCACAGCGACTCGTACGGCGGACGCGTCAAGATGACACAATGTATGTGATTGTGAACTTTTCTGTAAAGAGACGTTTATTTCGCATTAAAGGAAGGAGTCTCCGGTGTCAGCGCTCTGTTAACAACCAGCCTTAGGAGGAATAGAACACTTCATGACGTGCAGTTCTAGGAGAATAATCAACGTGACGGTGACTCCACTTCATCACACCACCCTGTCGTTACTTATTTCCCTATTACAGCACAACACAGAGTTTTATTCTTACAAATTTCACATCATTTACACTCTCAGGGAAGGAGAAATTGAGATAAACGGTTCCCTGAGCCTCAAACCCACAACTGAACCCTGGTCTACTGCTTAAAAACAGCGTAAGGCAGTCCTCTAGTTCATTGTTGTAAAACAAAAGACAGCAAGCGCTCAGCGAGCCGTGCCAAAACGGAAACAGCTAGACATGCCAGACACGCCACCCACCAGATCATAACACGGTTGGCACTCACCGGCGAGACTGCCGGGCCTCTGCAGCGTAGCTGTGGCGTACAGCTCGTGTGAAATCTTGTACTGCTCTGAAGAGTGCACCAGCCTCTTGGTGGGCGAGAGCGTGGCGTAGCTGCCCACACTGAGCTGCTGGTGCAGCGGCGAGGCGTTGTTGGATGGCGAGGCCGTGCCACCAGATCCCACCGCATTAATAGGGGAGCTGCTGCTGTAGGACTTGGCAAGCCTTGCAGGAGAGGGCTTGGGTGAGGAGGACGAGGAGGAGGAATGCAGGCGCTGGGTGGTGGCGTAGGCCGGAGCGTCCGAGGCCGAGCCCAGACGCTGGAGCTTGGTGCCCGAGCCGGTAACCGTACCAGAGGGCTGCATGGAGCTCAGGGGAGAGATGAGACGAGGAGCAGGTAACGTAGAGCTGCAGTAGTAGATTCCCGAGGCTGGACACGGCTGCTGGGGTTCTGGACCATGGCTCTGGGGTTGAGCCGCACGCCCGGATGCCACCTGTAAACAGTTGGAAGAGGGTTAGCATCAAAGTTTGAGAGTTCTCCTCGTACTATATTCACGGCTTAAAAGCAATGAAAGAGGAACGATTTTAATGCCAATGAAGCAAAGAGCGACTACGGCGGAGTGTACAACAAAAACGTCTCGGAAATACCAGTGGGCGGTACCGGTCAACAACAGGAAACAGACCATCGCTAACCAAATCTCGACGTTCTTTAGCCCGTAAAAAGTGAAAAACTTTATATAATAGAGATTAATATTCGGGCCATTTTGACCTTGAGCCATGTAAATGTATGACGGCTATCTGTTAAATATCAAACCCCCCGAGGGCATGAGTTTGTGCGATGGGTGTGAAGGGATGATATTCGATAAAGCTGTGATCAAAATCACCTTAATGCTTTTATAAAATATCGACAACAATACAATAAATATCAATCGCATTCGATGAATATTTTATTATTAATAACATTCACAATAAACAACTGGTCTGCCACGCGATGTAGAATCGGTTGCTAAGCAACACGCCATAGATGGGACTGTTCTACGGGCAGAACGACAGCACGGTACGTATGTTGGTGTATATAAGGTTGTAATTCAAACGACGGGGCGTATTAAAATGAAGAAACGTCCGAGCCGTAACGCAGAGCTGTGAAATCGGAAGAGATGGGATGCGTTTTAAAGCAGCGAACGTAACAGGACGGTTAAAGACAGTAATAAAGCGCTGATCTAGTGGGAGGTCGTCGCTTTGAAAGAGGCACCGGGGAACGGGAGCAGCGGTGGAATTCGACTACAATTCAAAGCCGACATTTAGACCTGCGTGAAACAGCGAGCTGTGAGCAAGACATACATTTCATTACTGCTGAGAACATAAATAAATAAATAAACAGATAGATAAATAAATAAATAACAGGGAAAAGTCTCATTGTGCTGTAAAGGTTCTGCTTGGATGTGTTATTTTATCTGGTGTAAGGTTCTGTATTAAACTTGTATTTATATAAGAGTTACCCCAGAGCTAGAAACAACAAGAAAACCTATTATTTACAATAAAAAGAAAAGCATTCTCTCTAAATCCCCACAGAATTAAGAGCTGCTTTATGAACCAGTCTCAGGCTGAAATTATTAGGAGAAGCCCTCTATATCTATTTATCTACAGACAGACAGACAGACAGAAAGAAAGACACACAGATAGATAGACAGACAGATAGATAGACAGAGAGAGACAGACATACAGACAGACGGATAGACAGACAGACAGACAGACAGACAGACACACACACAGATAGATAGACAGAGAGAGACAGACAGAGAGAGACAGACATACAGACAGACGGATAGACAGACAGACAGACAGACAGATAGGGACAGACAGACAGACAGAGAGATAGATCGATAGATAGACAGACAGACAGACAAATAGACAGACAGACAGATAGATAGAGACAGACAGTCAGACAGACAGAGAGATAGATAGATAGATAGATAGATAGATAGATAGATAGATAGATAGATAGACAGACAGACAGACAGACAGACAGACAGACAGACAGACAGACAGAGAGATAGATAGATAGACAGATAGATAGATAAACAGACAGACAGACAGACAGATCGATAGACAGACAGACAGATCAATAGACAGATAGACAGACAGACTAAGAGATACTTTTAGAGTTTAAATTATTTAAAATAATTTTCAAGGTAAAAAAAAAGATTTTTTCATTTAAGTCAGTGTCTCGGGTCAGGAGAGGACTTCAGTGTCATGTTTTCGAGGAATGTTGAAATGGTACGGAAAGCACCAGATGTTACAACACACACACACACACACACACACACACACACACACACACACCGTCTGGCATTGATAGCAGTAATGCATATTTAGGAGCCCCCGTGCACGTTAATGTGGGCTCGGTGCCAGTACTTCAGCATCGTGTCATATAAATACGCTTCTCTGGCTCTTTTCTCTCCGAGTGATCCCGGGTGATTAGAGTAAAGCATCAGTTCCACGTTTATTCATCTGAAGAATCCATGAAACCTGATTAATCCGGTTCTGAGTGGATTATGTTATTTATGATGCAAAGATCTGCTATTTTACTTTAAAGTGTTTATTTAAAGATTTCCGTTTAGAATCCCTCACAACGCCTTGCTTGGAGATGAAATAAATAAACAAATAAATAAATAAACAAAAGCCCCCTGCATTGTGTCTTCCGAAAGCCTACACGATGTGTTCACATCCTGTGATCACACGAGTTATGTGTGATCACATGAGCAACACGTGAACGTGAAGGTGTATTTCAGCACACTATGCCCTGAAATTGCACGTGAGCTCACGTAAACACACGTGGCGTCTGAGCAATGCGCGATCACACGTCAAAAGGAACGACTCGCGTCAGAAAAAAAAATCAGTCAGGAAAATTTGCCAAAATCCTCTAAAAAAACAAATATGTGCATTTTAACGCGTGAATCGTGGGATTATTTATACATAAAGCTCACGTGACAAAATCCATGTGCAAGATGAAACCCCAGCCCTCGACGTGAAAAAGACACGCGCGTGCACGACACTCAAAAACGTACGAGTAAATCAAATACGTGCGTGTAAATACTTTCCCATGTGAATCGTGTGACTCCGGTAAACACGTGATCTCACGTGAAGGTGCATTTCACCATGTTACGCCCTGCGCACGTGATCGCAATTAAACACCACCACGTGAAAATGAAAACACACATCACGTGTGAAACATACACGTGATTATATGTCACGTGTGAACCTCATGGGACTTTTCTGTAAGAGTCTCTGAGAATCTGACTGATTGCAGAGAGAGTGTGTGTGTGTGTGTGTGTGTGTGGGTGTGTGTGAGACAGAGAGGAACAGAAAAAAGGTGTAGTGTTTTTATGAGGTATGTAAACATGATGAATCACATGACAAGCTCTCATCTTGCTTCTCTCCATCTTCACTCGTTTCTCTCCACAACAGCAGAGACGTGAGGAACGATTCGAGGTTCCACGTGCGGATGAATTATTTACAGAACAGGAGGTTGGCAGTGTTATAAATATCTGAGCAGGAGAGCTCTGAACTGATGCACTGTGTTACATAAAACCACCGTCGTGTAGACCCCCCCCCCACCCC
>JAFFST010054112.1:318491-325991 GCA_022414735.1 Noturus placidus
TGCATGCAAGGTGCTAGCTTGCCATCGGGGGCAACTTAGGGTTCAGTGTCTTGCCCAAGGACACTTCGGCATGGGATCACCCGGGCCGGGATTCCAACCACCGACCCTACAATTAGTGGATTAGTGGACAACCCGCTCTACCCACTGCACCACACCCGGGTAATAGCACAGAACTACTTACCTCCGCTGAAATTGAAAGCCATAAATGGCGTTAAAGTACTGGAGACCGCCTGAGCGTTCCGGCGTTATAATTCCCCCTTACATCCATTAACCATGAGTACAGATCACATGTAATTATCACATGGGTCTGAGAGAAATTTAGAAATCTCTCTCTCTCTCTTTCTGTCTCTCTCTCTCTCTATCTCTCTGTCTATCTCTCTCTGTCTCCAACTTTAGCGCTCTCTGTCTGTCTCTCTGTCTGTCTCTCTCTCTTTCTGTCTCTCTCTCTATGTCTCTGTCTCTATCTCTCTCTCTGACTCTCTCTCTGTTGCTCTCTCTCTGTCTCCCTCTCTCTCACTCTCTCCGTCTCCCTCTCTGTCTCTGTCTCTCTGTCTCTCTCTGACTCTCTTGCTGTCTCTCTCTCTCTCTCCCTCTCTCTGTGTCTCTCTGTCTCTCTATTTCTCTCTCTCTCTCTCTCTCTCTCTCTCTGTGTCTCTCTCTGTCTCTCCATGTCTCTGTCTCTGTATCTCTCTCTGAATATCTCTCTGTTTCTCTGTGACTCTCCCACTGTCTCTCTCCCTCTCTCTCTCTGTCTCTCTAGCTGTCTCTCTCTCTCTCTCTCTCTCTCTCTTTATCTCTCTCTCTCTCTCTCTCTCTGTGTCTCTCTCTCTGAATCTCTCTCTGTTTCTCTCTGACTCTCCCACTGTCTCTCTCCTTCTCTCTCTCTGTCTCTCTAGCTGTCTCTCTCTCTCTCTCTCTCTCTCTCTGTGTCTCTCTCTCTCTGTCTCTCTCTCTCTCTCTCTCTCTGTCTCTCTCTCTCTCTGTCTCTCTAGCTGTCTCTCTCTCTCTGTGTCTCTCTCTCTCTGTCTCTCTCTGTGTATGTCTCTCTCTCAGTCTTGCTGTGATGTAAACAGTTCTATAAACAAGATCATTAATAGTACTTGACGTTCCTGACACAAAAGTTGTGGTCAAAAGTTCTGTTTATTTTCCCGAACAAGCTACATCCACGTCTCGCTCACTGTGACGCGCTTTCGCCTTTTATATTTACAAACGTTATATCCCTGAAACGTATCGTTCGCCACGCCCGCTGATGACGTCACTAAATCTACTGCAGTAACGGTTTCTGACCGGGAAGACGAACGCTACGTGGTGAACGCAGACCAAGCCTTCCAAGTTCAGGATGTTTAACTTCCTTTGAATGTTTTCTGTATGAATGCCCCCCCTCCCCTCCCCCCCCAACGGGACAACGGAGGAACCTTTCGGCTCTGTGAGTTTGTGAGAAAATGGACGTTACTCACGTTCACTCGTGCTGTATTCCTGATGGTCCAGAATTCCCGACTCCTGCAGGGATCTGATGCACGAGTCCACAAGCTCCAGGCCGGTGTTCAGCTCGTCCTCGATGTCTTCCTGTCCATCTGTGCGGCAGGAAAGAGACGACAGATTGAGGATCGCGATCTCACCAGAGTCCTGAAAGTCTCATGCTGAAGCAGGAACGGTGGGAATCAAACGGGTTCGTGTCTGGAAATCTTCAGCGACCTTAGAACTTTTGTCAGTTGAAAGCCGATGAAACTACACTAGATTTACATGAGCTTTGCATGAGATTTGTGTGAGTCGCCCCGGGCCTGAACTCCGCCCTGATCACATGATCACCAGCATACGTGTGTGTGTGTGCATCAGCTTCATTTCTAGGCTTTTTTTTTTTTTTAAACAACTTTTATTTCAGAACCTTTCAGGCTACTCGGACGTGTCATTTCACGTCTTTATATTTTTGCCCTGGTCTTTTTATAACGAATCATTTAAAAAAAATGGATTTGAATTCCTTTGTGCTTTTTTGCAAGTAACTAAAAGGATTTGATTCCATTCTAAAAAGGGAAAGTCTGACTGTCTGTCGCTGACGGGATCAATAGTGGCTTCGTGTTGATAAAGCATTCGTTCGAATCTCGCGTTCGTGGAACCCAGTAAGAGCTCGTACTTGACCAAAACTGCTGCTCGATTTCCTGTTCATTTCCTCATAAAACCCGCGGGAATCTCCATGACGTAATCCTAGCGTACGCCGTCACATTAACAAACAGACAACACGAAATGTCAGGAGCTGTGGACGTATTTCACGACGAATCAGGAGGAACTACGCCATGCAGCAGACGTCGGCTAGGTGAGAGAAATGCCCACACACACACAGTGCTAGGTGAGCTAGGACAGCTCTGAGATAACAATACGCTTTTCTTGACAATCAGCCGCTATATGGACGCTATATGTAGGTCAACAACAATCATTTGCACCTCTATGAATTCATATGGGAGAAATATATGTGAAGTTTATTCCCCATTGATATTTAAAAACACATTCAGTACACCTGGGTGACTAGGAACAGGAAATTGTTCAACCATGACTTCCTGTTTCACAGGGGTATAAATATGAGGTAACACACAGGCCAAATTCAACTAGTCGTTCATAACAATGTAAGAGCGAGGAATATCGCTGTGATGTGCGCCAAAAGGTTGTTGAGCGTCACAAAATGGGGCGTGTCTATAATAAAATAGAATAAAATAGAAATAAAATTTCCACCATCAGGGCAATAATGAAGAAGTTCCAGTCGACTGGAGATGTTCTGAATCGACCTGGAATTGGACGCGTGTCTATATCGTCTCAACACACTGTGAAGAGGATGGGTCGAGAGGATAAAACATCTCCAAGCATCACAGCTGGAGAGCTGCAGAAGTTAGTCGTGTCTTTGGGCCAGAACGTCTCCAAAACTACAATCTGAAGTCTCCTACATCACCACGAGGTGTTTGGAAGGGTTTGAAGAAGAGAGCCTCTGGATGAGTGTGTGCCGACACTACTGGACCTTCACATGGGATTGGGTTCTATGGTCAGAGATGGTTTTGAAGCACACAGAGACGTCGCCATATGGAAAAATACTTCATGTCCACAGTTAAATATGGAGGCGGAGCTTTAATGTTTTGGGGTGTTTAACTGACAGAGGAACTGGACATTTTGTTAGGACACATGGCATCATGGACTCGATCAAACATCCACAGATATTAAAAGAAAACCTGACTGTCTCTGCCAGGAAGATTCAAACGAGCCGTGGTTGGATCTTCCAGCAGGACAATGATCCAAAACTTCAAGATCCTGCCATGACTGTCCCAGTCCCCTGACCTGAACCCAATAGAAAACCTGTGGAGTGAACTGAAGAGGACACTCCACCAGCATGGACCTCGAAATGTGAAGGATCTGGAGAGGTTCTGTATGGAGGAACGCTCTCAGATCCCTCACCATGTGTTCTCCATCCTCATCAGGCGTTATAGGAGAAGACTCAGAGCTGTTATCTTAGCAAATGGAGCTAACACAAAAAATAAAGAATAAATAAAGTCACGAGCAGAACTTTTTAAAAGTTCTTTTGCTCAGAATTTCCGCGGGCAGGTTGACACGTGAGTCGAATGGAAGACTGTGAAATAAGCGGGGTTAAGCGAGCTCTTAAGGTTGATACGTTTATATAAAATCCCTTTTCCACCAAACAAGATTAATTCCTAATCCGTGGTGCCGATGTCAGAGAAAACACCGGCACCAAGCTGAGCGCTGGAACCGAGAGAAATGAAACACGACTGCTAATCAAACGAGAGGAAGGCGCGTCATTAACAGCTACGATTGTTCTTAATTGCCGTTAATTACGCCTGTAGGAACGTTTCCTAACGCTAAGGCCAGTTTAACAGCATGCGAATAGGTCATGCGAAAGTTTCACAAGAAGAGAAATGTGACGTCTGTTAATGTTCACCTGTCAGACGTCTGAAATGTCACGACATCAATCACACGCGGAGTTTAATACGTTTCCGCCAGAGTGACGGACGGCCACGGAGGGATGGAACGTCCCTCTCATTATAAATCATTTCGATGCATAAAAGCCGTCGCTGAGTTTGTAATATGATTCTGAGAGATGTTTTTAAAGTATCTCCGGTCAAAAAAAAGGGTCTGATGGATACATTTACCTTCAGTATCCCAGCGAAGATGTTCATCTGATGTGGAACTGTAACAGAAAAACACAGAATTTACTCTACAGTAATTATAATACACATACAGTATAGGTGGTTACCAAAAAAAGTCTTGGCACCTCTTAATAGAAGGGTAACCGTAACAACAGTCAGTGTGAAATTTGAGAAAATGCTTCTCTTTTTTTCGTTTCTTTTTATTATTTTTCCATCAAAAGACAAAAATTATTACATAAATTATAATACATGGGGCGCACGGTGGCTTAGTGGTTAGCACGTCCACCTCACACCGCCAGGGTTGGGGGTTCGAGTCCCGCCGTGGCCATGTGTGGGTGGAGTTTGCATGTTCTCCCCGTGTGTCGGTGGTTTCCTCCGGGTACGCCGGTTTCCTTCCCCAGTCCAAAGACATGCATGGTAGGCTGATTGGCGTGTGTGTGTGTGTGAGTGTGTATTTGATTGTGCCCTGTGATGGACTGGCACTCTGTCCAGGGTGTAACCCCGCCTTGTGCCCGATGCTCCCTGGGATAGACTCCAGGTTCCCCGTGACCCTGATAAAGGAGTAAGTGGTTGAAGATGGATGGATGAATGGATGGATGGATGGATTATGAACTCCCACCATGTCCGCTAGTGTCGTTTTTGATTGACAGGGGACACAGAGTACGCCCCTCCCACCCAGAAAGCATGACCAATTTTGCTCGCTTGGCTCGCGGCCACTAGATGGCAGACGTGTCGTCATGATCTCCGTACACCGTTTCGGATTGTATCCTCGATCGGACTGTGTCCCGGCTTCCGACTTCGACGCTTGGATTGGATATTAATAAAAACCAGCACAGATGGAGCCTCAAAGACATCCCAAGTCCTGAGCGTTGATAATCGTAAGGGTGCCAATATTTTTTGGAGAACTGTATAGTGCTACTATATTTACAGCTTAAAATATTGCACATTACCTATGTATACACACAGAGGAAGCCAGTGTTTCTGAAGCTGACGCTACACAGGTAAACACACACACACACACACACACACACGGAAGGTTTTAGAGAAATCGATGCCACTGCTCAGCTGAAGTAAACAGAGGAGACTGGAGAAGGAACACAGGAACTTTATGACTGTCCTGTAACACACCACAGTGTAAAACATGCAGAACACACACACACACACACACACACACACACACACACACACACACACACACACACACACACCTAGCATGAGTCAATCTACACCAGCTTGACAAATAGCAGTTGAAAATTGTGGTGCCTTAAAATGTGTTTAGTTATAAAAGCCAATTTATCACTTCTGAGGGGAGTAAATCCAAAGTGTATGTAGGTTTGTATGGGAGTGTGTGTGTGTGTGTGTGTATGTGTGTAGGTGTGTGTGTGTGAGTGTGTATGTGTAGGTTTGTATGGGAGTGAGTGTGTGTATGTGTATGTGTGTAGGTGTGTGTGTAGGTTTGTATGGGAGTGTGTGTGTATGTGTGTGTATGTGTATGTGTGCAGGTGTGTGTGTGTGTGTGTGTGTGTAGGTTTGTATGGAAGTGTGTGTGTGTATGTGTGTAGGTGTGTGTGTGTGTGTGTAGGTTTGTATGGGAGTGTGTGTGTATGTGTGTGTATGTGTATGTGTGTAGGTGTGTGTGTGTGTGTGTGAGTATATGTATGAATGAAATACAGACACGTGACATTCTTTAATAATTTCTTCTTCTTTTTTGCCTTTTCTTTTTATTTGTCTGAGTGAGAGAGGGAGAGAGAGAGAGAGAGAGGGAGTAAGAGAGAGAGAGAGAGAGAGTGAGAGAGAGTGAGAGAGAGTGAGAGTGAGTGAGAGAGAGAGAGAGAGAGAGAGAGAGTATAAAATGACCCACACTGCTTACAGGCGCACTCATACCGCACGCCCTCCACTCTCCTCCACACTGTCAGGTAATCACAGTCATTTATTCATTCACTTCCTCCTGCAGCTGCGTCTAACATCCGGCCTGGAGGCGAGAACGCCGCACGGAGAGACGAGAGGAAGTGACATTGGGCTGACAGTGTGTATTTACAGCACGCTGCTCAAGGACTGAGGGGTCGAGACATAAAAACGACAGACAAACGAGTTTGTATTCAGGTCAGTCCTGAGAGGACGGACACGGCCGAGGTCAGAATTACACGTCGGAAGAACAGCCGCACTCGGTCTTATATCACGTTACGCCACGCACACACGTGACGCTACGCTGCGCAGGTACGATGACGTGCTACGCATGTCCGTAACACCTGTGATGCTTTACGTCATGTGCATTGTGGGTAATATCCAGAAATGTATTGTGTTCTATGAATAGATGGAATAGATTTGGATGAACTACCATACACCTTTAACCTGAGTATAAATCAATCAATCAATCAATCAATCAATTAAATAACCTTGTTTAAACGAGCGGCGTTCACGCCTTAAATGATGCACGGCATCGCCGTCTCCATAATGAAACCCGAGCCGACGGATGGGTTCTTGAGCAAAACAAATGCACACGTAATCAACAGTAAATGACTCAGGGGAAAGAATCGCAGATACTCTATGTCAGGGGTCTTCAACGTTTTCCAGGTCAAGGACCCCCAAACTGCTGGCGAGATGGAGCGGGGACCCCCTAATTATATATATTGTATGATATTGTGTTATATCAAACTGGTACCAAAACTTTCGTGACCCCTATGCAGTACCTCCGCGGACCCCCTAGGGGTCATGGACCCCCTGTTGAAGACCTCCGCTCTATTTACATTTACATTGACATTTATTCATTTAGCAGACGCTTTTATCCAAAGCGACTTACAAATGAGACACACTCACACACCAATGGTAGCAGAGCTGCATGCAAGGTGCTAGCTTGCCATCGGGGGCAACTTAGGGTTCAGTGTCTTGCCCAAGGACACTTCGGCATGGGATCACCCGGGCCGGGATTCCAACCACCAACCCTACGATTAGTGGATTAGTGGACAAGGCGCTCTACCGACTGAGACACAGCCGCCTTATATTATACAATAACAAGCAAGAAGACAGCGCACCCAATCGAAACCTATCAGACATACAGTACAGGTGAATGAGCTGTTGCTATAGAAACCTGGCGCTGCATATACAGTATGGTGTTGGCTTCTTGTTCGTCAGTGAGCGTTCGCACCTTTTGTAATAGTCGTGTAAATGCGAGTCCATCAGTTGTGCGCAGTGTGAAAAGATGGAAAGGAGTTAAATATGCAGAAGATGTTGGAAAAGTAAAGAATGTGCAGGACCTGGAGGATTTTTCTGGAGAACAGCGGGCGGTTCACCTGCTCAGGATGAAGAAGGGACTCGTGAAGAACTCTCACAAAACTTAAACACAGTCGCTGAAGAAAAG
>JAFFST010054112.1:330991-333256 GCA_022414735.1 Noturus placidus
GATGGTAATGAAGATGATGATGATGATGGTGGTGATGATGATGGTGATGATGGTGATGTTGGTAATGTTGATGGTGATAATGATGGTGGTGATGATGGTGATGTTGATGGTGATGGTGGTGATGATGCTAATGATGATGATGTTGATGATGGTGGTGATTATGGTAATGAAGATGATGATGATGATGATGCTGGTGATGTTGATGGTGATAATGATGGTGGTGATGATGGTGATGGTGGTGATGATGCTAATGATGATGGTGATGTTGATGATGGTGGTGATGATGGTAATGAAGATGATGATGATGATGGTGGTGATGATGATGGTGATGATGGTGATGTTGGTGATGTTGATGGTGATAATGATGGTGGTGATGATGGTGATGATGATGCTAATGATGATGGTGATGTTGATGGTGGTGATGTTGATGGTGATGATGATGGTGATGATGATGATAATGGTGATGATGATGGTGATAATGATGATGATGATGGTGATGATGATGTTGATGGTAGCGTTTGCAGTGGGCTGAAGAG
This sequence comes from Noturus placidus, assembly GCA_022414735.1. Classification (NCBI taxonomy): domain Eukaryota; kingdom Metazoa; phylum Chordata; class Actinopteri; order Siluriformes; family Ictaluridae; genus Noturus; species Noturus placidus. The sequence continues at coordinate 331,528 of JAFFST010054112.1, forward strand.
AAGGAATGGAAATGATTTACTACAAGGCTCTGGGATCTAAACCATCCAGCAGGTAGCGAGAAGGAAAATCGATGAACACTTCCCATCGCTCGGAGGCTCAATTAAAGGAACGGCTCTCTTCCCTTTGGTCAATGAATTGACGGAGAGATTAGCAAATGAGCGTATCGATACTCTTCACGCTGGAACCAAACAAACGGAGAACCTCGTGGTTTTACAATAAGCCATAAATAAACGTGGGAAAAATGATCAACGCGTAACAATAAGAGGCGAGTAAGTCAATAACACATAAAAATTAAAAAAGTAAAAAATAAATAAATAAATAAAACGTAAGAAGTGACACAGTGGTTGGATCGGTCTATACATGCGTGTTATAATCAGCGAATCAGTGAAAGAATACAGAAAGATAATGATAATGAGTCTTTATTACATTTATATTTATTCGTTTAGCAGATGCTTTTATCCAAAGCGACTCGCAAATGAGAAAATACAAGCAAAATCACATTATTATTAATCCATTAATACATTGCATCCATCCATCCATCTTCAACCGCTTACCCCCTTTCAAGGTCACGGGGAACCTGGAGTCTATCCCAGGGAGTATGTGGCACAAGTTGGGGTACACACTGGACAGGATGCCAGTGCACCGCAGGGCACAATCACATACACACACCCATTCATACACTACGGACACTTTAGACACGCCAATCAGTCTAACATGCATGTGTTTGGACTGGGGGAGGAAACCGGAGTACCCGGAGGAAACCCCCGACACACGGGGAGAACATGCAAACTCCACACACACACATGACCCTGGCGGGACTCGAACCCCGGACCCTGTAGGTGTGAGAGAACAGTGAAATTCCCTCCATGTGACATTTCAGGTGTGCTAGCTTGGTTAATTTTCCCTTCAATTAACCTTATATGGTGTGCTATGACACATTATTAGGTACAAATGGCTTTCTAACGTAAGTCAGGCGTCATAACACGACACTGAGGTCATTAAATATGAAAAAAAGCCTCTTTTGAATGTCTTTATGACCGATAAATATTGCAGATGTAGCCTTATGAACACCGGATATAAGTATTAGATGGAATGCTTTTTATGTTATGATCTATTTAACCCACGCTGATTTCCTCCAGCGTTTTGTTGCTTGGAGCACCTTTTTATCCGCAACTAAGCATCGACTTGTATTCCGTCTTTATTCAACAAAGCTGGTGATTGTCTTCGTAATTCTACCCTGTCATTCAACACGTCAAATTCAGCTTTTGTTCGCGTTCACGGGCGAAAAAGAAAAAAAAATGCAAATTCCGTGATCCAAAGCACTCTCTCTTTCCAGTCATGACTGGTTTTTTTTTTTTTTTTTAAGGTTTTTTTGTTGTCGGTCGAACAGTGTGAACGCATTTGGCTGGAAATCAAACGCCTGATTTAACTTCAGAAATTCAAAAGCTAGAAAATTCTACAACTAATTGGTCAGTGCAGCAAAAGCATCAACTCGGAAATGTATTTAAATTATGAAAATTCGTAGGAAAACATGAGCTAAAGCTAACTAGCAAGAGCTTTGTTGCTAATCTGTTGCTAATCTTTCCAAACATAGGAAAACATGAGCTAAAGATAACTAGCGAGAGCTTTGTTGCTAATCTGTTGCTAATCTTTCCAAACGTAGGAAAACATGAGCTAAAGCTAACTAGCGAGAGCTTTGTTGCTAATCTGTTGCTAATCTTTCCAAAC
>JAFFST010054113.1:28366-41243 GCA_022414735.1 Noturus placidus
ATAGCGCTTTTATCCAAAGCGCTTTACACTGTGTCTCATTCACCCATTCACACACACACTCACACACCAATGGTGGCAGAGCTGCCATGCAAGGTGCTAACTTGCCATCGGGAGCAACTTAAGGTTCAGTGACTTGCCCAAGGACACTTTTGGAGTCACACGAGCCGGGAATGGAACCGCCAACCCTACGATTAGTGTACAACCAGCTCTACATCCCTGTTCTTAATTGGCCTGACCTTAACCCTATAGAAAATCTATGGGGTATTGTGAAGAGGAAGATGCGATACGCCAGACCCAACAATGCAGAAGAGCTAAAGGCCACTATCAGAGCAACCTGGGCTCTCATAACACCTGAGCAGTGCCACAGACTGATCGACTCCATGCTCATACTTTTCAGTTGGCCAACATTTCTAAAAATATTTTTTTTGTATTGGTCTTAAGTAATATTCTAATTTTCTGAGATAGTGATTTTGGGGTTTTCATTAGTTGTCAGTTATAATCATCAAAATGAAAAGGAATGAACACTTGAAATATATCAGTCTGTGTGTAATGAATGTATACATTATACTAGTTTCACTTTTTGAATGGAATTACTGAAATAAATCAACTTTTTGATATTCTAATTATATGACCAGCACCTGTAGCTTGGTACATCTATTGTTTACTGACATAGGAGTCCTCTGGACTAGCTCGGAGTTTTCCCAGGCTCAGTGCTAAAATGAAGTAGAGTGTCATCACCTTCATCTTACATTTTTTAAGAGGTTGTAACTACAGGGTTTTGAACTACTAAAGGGTGCAGTGCGTTACAATATTTCCAGATATGACATATATATAGAGTATATGGTGGAATTTTTGTCTGAGCAGAAGTGTGTCCTACCTTAACCTTAGCGGCCTTGTCTGCATTGTTAACTTTCTCCAGCAGGTCTCTGGTGGCCGAGTTCAGACAGGAAGTCCCCTCACACTCTACTTTCTTTTCTCCCGTATTTAGATAAACTAGCAAAGGACGAGAGTCTGGAGTGCGTACAAATGCCTCCTCCACATCTTCCACTACACAACTACACAGTAAGAAAAAGACAACATCACTCACAAATAACAACAAGGATGTTTGTCCACTAAGCATGCAACATTAGAAATGACTCGAATGGAAACCAAAAGAACTTCGGGTTCTAGATCTTGTTGATTTTTCATTCATATTTAGAGACTGTAATCACAGTGATTACAGTAAAAATGACTGCATCATCATTCCAGCTTGTGATAACGCCGTGTTCACTGAGGAAAAGTGCTCAGATTTACACAGTGTTCTTTTGTCTGATTGCCCATTTAATTTACCAGCTCATTGTTTGCAATGAAATTTCAAAAGGCCTTTGTGTTACACATTTCGTTTCAATATTTACATGTATGTGTGTATGTGTTCCTCACCTAGATACCGAGGACTTGAGCAGCAGCACACACACTGAGCTCCTCTCAAGCTCCAGCTGGCGTTCAGTAGCGTACAGAGCAGCTTTTTCCTCAGGGAAACACACAGTTATGTAGAAATGGCCCAAATTCTCACAAAACCTCTTCAAACCAGGAGAATATGTCTGAGAGTCAGAGAGAGAACATGGGTCAAACCATGTTCAGTTGGCCTGACAATGTGTGGAGTTGTGTGTGAATGTGTATGTGTGTACCTGTATAAAGGCATGCAGTTCTGCTTTGGTCTCTTGGGTGTAGATGAGGTAACAGCGAACTGTGTTACTCCATAAAGCCTGAGACACATGAGGCGAAACTTGCAGCAGGCTTGCCACTGCTGCATCCCAATCATCTGAAACACACGCTCAGTGTCAATGTAATGGCCGTCAGTTAAATACATCTGCTCACCATGATGAAGTCTAGTTCATGGTTAAATTATAGTTAAAATGTTCCAGGCCTAGGAAAACATACTAAGGCATATGTGAATGAGATGTGAATGAAAACATACTAAGGCATATGTGAATGAGAATCTTTTCACAGGTTCTTTTGGAGTGCTTTTGGCATATGCTTCAAACATCTGATATTTAACCTATGTTAAATATTCATGTTAAAACTTCCTGATTATACAGGCTTGGTACATGGGTTGATTTTGTCTTCAACTTTTTCAAATTGAAGCTAAGTGTGCTACGAGGAACTTTAACCTCTGCTGACATTGGCGAATGGCCCCTCCACATCGATGAGACTGTGGGCAAACTCGGGCCCTCTGTGAGCCTGCTGCAGCTGCATCATACTCCCCATGGAAGGCTCACTACCCAGAATGCCTCCACTCCAGTACTCACACTGAGTTCCTGCAGCTAGAGTCAAAGAGATTGGGTAGAGAGGAAGAAAAAAAAACCAACAGACCGAAAGTCAGAAAATGAAAACAATTATAAAATCCATATACACCAAGATGTTTTGTGTCTTTAAGTATCAGGATTATATACAGGTTGCCATTACATTCACATAAATGCAGGTGTAAATGTACTCAAAATTTGGGATTAACCAGTCACATATTTGATTAAATGCATGAGGATAAACTCTTATAAGGACTAAAATTTTCCCCGTTTTCTCTTTGCTCACCTGCTAATTCCCAGCTCTCCCCTATCAAACAAGAGCTACCAACCAGGGAGTGTGAAGTCTTGTGAACACATGTGAAGAAATAACAACCACAAACTAATACACATGCTGCATCACAGGTCGCGTAACACAAATGCAGAGGAAAGCACAATCCATCCTCTTTTGCACACGAGCTTGCAGATGCCCACGTTTGTCTAGTGTCACTGTACTTGACAGGGGAATGAGAGTATTGAGAGTAGTGAGAGTATGCCTTTCCTCCCTCACTGAGAGCATGGCCCATTTTACTCCCTTGGTTCATGGCCACAGATGCATCTGGCAAAAAAAAAGGCTCCAGAATTGAGCAGCAAAAAAAGCATTTGCCCTGTCATATGGAGACACCCTGACATCTAGGATGGATGTTTTTGGGTTTCGCACTCTAGGGCCCTTCTGTTTCTGTCATCTTTGTTCTATTTTGTGTGTATCCCAAACTCTTCAGTTCAGTTCATTCCATTCGATTTCACCTAGTCCATCTTAAGAAAACTAAGATAAAGCAGAGTCATGTGACGGCAGATATGACAACGGCTGTGCCAGGCACTGTATACCACATGATATCGAATGAATACGTGTTTAAAGCTTGGTGCTTTATGGTTAACTTTCATATGAATAATTGCATATTAGAGACCAACTGCCACATTTCCATATCTGAGCCCAATCAAGTTTTCATCATGACCTAAAAAACTGAAACAATTCCAGGACATTTACCAACGTTTGAAAATCAGGAGCACATGTATATTGATATTGATAAGTACATCTTACTTGTACCACTTGTGTGATTGTCATCAGAGTCAGAGTCAACAGGCTCGTACAGCTGGATACCCTGAGCCTGCAGCTGCTGCAGTTTGGACTCCAGATCACGCTTTGCCCTTAACAAATCCTGAATTTCCTTTTCTTTGGTCTCACGGAAGATCTGTTCATCAAGTAAGAAGAGAGAGAAGGGTGGTGTAAAAACAGATGAAAGTGTAGATGGGACAGCAGATGGGAGTGTAGTCTGTAGCTAAAGGGTAAGTTTAACAACTAGAATGCACATAGTTTTGATAAACACTCCCAGAAAAAAATGTGCATTAAACTAGGATTGATACTAGCTTGTCAACGGAGAATAAAAATATACCTAAATACAACTTATTTTTTCTGACAGAGAACCTTGACTGGGATGGAGACAATTAGTGTAACTGAGACAAAAAGATAAATAACACGAGATAATAAAATTGTATCCTTCTTGTATCAGTGAAAGTGCAAACCACAGATCAGAGGAAGTTTCACACCTTAAACTGCCGTTTCACTTTGTCTCGGTCATGTTCAAAGGTAGCTGCTCTCTCCATAGCCTGGTATTTTGCCTCCAAAGCACTTTCCTTCTCTCTGAGAATCTTCTGGTAGGTCTTTTGCAAGGCCTGACGACCACAGCACATAGAAAACACAGAGGTTTAGAGAACTTGTAATAGAAAGTGACTGTGTTATAATCTTTCTGTTTCTCTGATTCAGTGGTTCCATCACTTCTGATATTCATCAGTTGACAAATAAATCCCTCGGACAAAAGGTAAAAAAGTATTATATGATCATATCATAATTCCAGGAGCCTTGGGTTAATAATGTTAGTCTAAAGTGATCTTCATTACTGACAACTGTGATAGACACATTGGTTGAGATCTGGTTCTGTTCTGGTACCTGGAGCTCGGCACGTAGCCTCTTGTTCTCCTCATCCAGCTTGGCCTCCTTCTTCTGCATGGCTGCTATCTCGTTGTTCTTGCTGACACGGAAGATCTCGTAGTCCTTCCGGAGACGATCATATTCAGCGGTGTATTCCAGCTCCACAGAGCCTGTGGATTTGAAGCTGGCGCCAATGACCCGTGGCCCACGTCGGAATGAGCTGCGTACCAATCGTGCTTTTGGCTTCACTTCCACAGGAATCTCACAAGCTTCTCCGCCCTCTGCCCCGTACCCATCCTCGATCACATCTCCGGGACTTACTAAAGATGAGGCTGTACCCATAATGCACTTGTGAAACTCTATTTAGTACCCTGGGGACACCCATTGGCATCAATGGTCCAGCTGAAAGAGATAGTGGAGAAACAAGAGAACGGATGATAGAATGATAGACACTTGCATATTCAGTAACACTGACACAATTTTGACTAGAAACATAAACATCGGCGGCTGTGGCTCAGTCGGTAGAGCGGGTTGTCCACTAATCCACTAATCGTAGGGTTGGTGGTTCGAATCCCGGCCCGGGTGATCCCATGCCGAAGTGTCCTTGGGCAAGACATTGAACCCTAAGTTGCCCCCAATGGCAAGCTAGCACCTTGCATGCAGCTCTGCTACCATTGGTGTGTGAGTGTGCTCTCATTTGTAAGTCGCTTGTAAATGTAAAAATAATATTTCTGTAAAGCTGCTTTGAGACAATGTCCATTGTAAAAAGTGCTATACAAATTAATTAATTATTATAATTATTAAAAGCGTTGAATGATCCTCTGCATTGCTACAACTAAATACGATGTCAGGTGGTTACAGATCAGTGTAACATGGACTCCGGTTAAACTTAAATGAATATTTACTGTAGGTCATTTCTTTTTCAGTTCGGAAACTAGTAATAATGAGTCTTTATTGGTCATGTATCCATTACAGCACAGTGAAATTCTTTTCTTCGCATACCCCAGTATACCAGGAAGTTGGGGTCAGAGTGCAGGGCCAGCCATGAAATGAGTCATGTATTGAAAATTCATTTATTTATCATTCATTGTTGCTCTAAACTCCATTCAAGTCCTGTCACCCTCCACCTTCATGTACTTTTCTGAATGTGTTCTGCCATGGATCAAAGTAAAGACTCATTTCTGTCACGAGTACTTCATTAACAACAGGACAGTATATACAACTGGACAGGACAGTATATACTACTGGACAGGACAGTGTATACTACAGGACAGGACAGTGTATACTACAGGACAGGACAGTATATACTACTGGACAGGACAGTATATACTACTGGACAGGACAGTATATACTACAGGACAGGGCATTATATACTACAGGACAGTATATACTACAGGACAGGACAGTGTATACTACAGGACAGGACATTGTATACTAAAAGGACAGTGTATACTACAGGACAGGACATTATATACTACAGGACAGTATATACTACAGGACAGGACAGTATATACTACAGGACAGGACAGTGTATACTACAGGACAGGACATTATATACTACAGGACAGGACAGTATATACTACAGGACAGGACATTATATACTACTGGACAGGACAGTGTATACTACAGGACAGGACAGTGTATACTACAGGACAGGACATTATATACTACAGGACAGGACATTATATACTACAGGACAGGACATCATATACTACAGGACAGGACAGTATATACTAGCAATAAGTGAATTTGATTGTTCCAGACACCAGAATATATCTTTTAATTTACTACATGAGAAGTTTCAGACATGATCTCTGTGTACCAACTCTGAAGGTCTCTAGTGTGGGTCATGATGTACCAGAACCAAATTGTTTTGGTCTTGGTCTGTGTTCTTTGAGTATTCATAATCACTCGCAATAGAAGTTTGGATTTGATCTGAGACCTGTTCCAGTTGACATTTCTCATTCTTTATGAATATTTCCATGTTTATATCTACTGTGCTTTCTGTATCATTAAACTAAGGAGCTTTCACTGAACGATGGTGTCGATGTGACTTGTTCCTGGTACCAGACGAGGGGAAATCCGCCTGTGCAGGGTCCAAATTCTGGTCTGTGACTGGTATCGGACAAAGAACTTAACACTACACTAAGTGAACTTTGTTAAACTCTTAATAATAATAATAATAATAATAATAATAATAATAATAATAATAATAATAATAATAGTGCCACTGTAGAAGAGTTCTGGGGCAAAACAAGTAAAGAACTAGCCTTTCCAGTTGTTCAGGGTGATGAGGACCGTTATCTAAACCCTGTGCTCAAACACTCAGCCCCAGTAAGACTTGCTAGTGAGAATACTGAATAAAAGACATGTCGTCTAATATCAGATGGTGTGAGATAATACTCTCACATGCTGATTCGACTTACATTAACATTTCACCACTTAAGTTTCCTCCGAACAGAGATTTAAGCTTGCATAGAGGTAAACAGTCCTGCGCTTCTTCCGGGTAAACCTGGCCACTGGGCACGCCCCAGTCTACGGATCTCCTCTGAGGACAAACTAGTGTCGTCCCGCGAACTCAGAATGAAGCTCTGTTACACCAGGAGGCGGGAACGCATTTCCCCCCGAACGAGCCATTGCAAAAACTAATAGTTTACTATTATAATATTTTAACCATAACTTTATTTATGTCCACGGACAACTCAAAAACAAATATGCAACAAACAATAGGTAACGTTTCAATATGGAATAAACTCTGCAAGCCTATCACTTTCAGGGAGAGTTTCCATCTGAGCAGCATAGAATCTGTCTCTCTCTCTGTCTCTCTCTCTGTCTCTCTCTCTGTCTCTCTCTCTGTCTCTCTCTCTCTGTCTCTCTCTCTCTGTCTCTCTCTCTCTGTCTGCGTCTATCCCCCCCCCCTCTCTCTGTCTCTCTCTATACAGCTGTGATACACAGCTGTATGTTTCAGCGAAGCCAGAGGACAGACAGCAGCTTAGTAAAGTTGAGGAATGTGTAAAGGACATTAGACGTTGGATGTTTATTAACTTCCTTTTACTTAATTCTGGTCAGACAGAAGTACTTGTATTAGGACCACATGTAGCTAGAAGTAAGGTTTCTGATCACATGGTTACTCTGGATGGACTTCCTGTTTCATCATGTGCAGCAGTAAAAGACCTTCGAGTGATTATTGACTCCAGTCTATCATTTGATGCTCATGTAGATAATATTACTAGGGTAGCCTTCTTTCATCTCAGAAATATCTCTAAGATAAGAAATATATTATCACTACATGATGCAGAAATATTAATTCATGCTTTTGTCACCTCTAGACTAGATTATTGTAATGCCGTACTGTCTGGATGTTCCAGTAGAAATATAAAGAAACTCCAGCTAGTCCAGAACGCAGCTGCTAGAGTTCTAACTAGAACCAGAAATACGACCACATCACCCCGATCTTATCCACACTGCATTGGCTCCCAGTTAAATCTCACATTGATTATAAAATACTATTATTAACCTATAAAGCACTAAATGGTCTCACAGCACATTATTTAAGTGACCTTTTGGTCTTCTATGATCCTCCACGCCCACTTAGATCAGAAGATGCAGGCTATTTATCAGTACCCCGAACAGCAAAGGCTACAGCAGGGGGAAGAGCTTTCACTCATAGAGCTCCACAGTTATAGAACAGTCTTCCATTTAGTGTTCGGGACTCAGACACAGTCTTAAAACGTATTTGTTCAATCTAGCCTACCCTGACTAGACCTCCTATTATGCTAATTCCCAGTCCTAATAATCTTTTCTCTCCCTCTCTTGAGCTACACATGAACTTATGGAGATACTGGAAAATCCTGGTCCAGTCTGCTCTCCTGGACTTGCGTGAGCTGTCTCGGGTGTCCTTCCTCTGGATGGAGCTCTCACCTGCTCCAATTCCAGACTGCTGGGACTACGGCTGCTTCTAAGGCCAAACAGACTTCATATAAATCCATAATGAACTTTTTCACACTATCTGTTGTTACCCAGATGAGGACGGGTTCCCTTCTGAGTCTGGTTCCTCTCAAGGTTTCTTCCTCTTAAACATCTTAGGAAGTTTTTCCTTGCTACTGTCACCACTCAGTGTCTTGCTCAGTTGGGATGAATTCACACCTTTAATATCTCTATACCGTGTTTATATTCCTGTAAAACTGTTTTGAGACAATGTCTGTTGTAAAAAGCGCTATACAAATTGAATTGAATTGAATTGAAATTGAATTGCCTCTCCCTCTGTGTGTGTGTGTGTGTGTGTGTGTGTGTGTGTGTGTGTGTGTGTGTGTGTGTGCGTGTGTGTGTGTGTAGACGGATACAGCACAAGAGAAAAAAACACAGCAGTGACGTGCAGTGCAGGAGCAGTGCATTGCATGAGTGGTGCGGTGCAACAGTGCAGGAGCAGTGCAGGAGCAGTGCAGGAGCAGTGCAGGAGCAGTGCAGGAGCAGTGCATTGCATGAGTGGTGCGGTGCAGCAGTGCAGGAGCAGTGCAGGAGCAGTGCAGGAGCAGTGCATTGCATGAGTGGTGCGGTGCAACAGTGCAGGAGCAGTGCGTTGCAGGAGCAGTGAAGGAGCAGTGAATTGCAGGAGTAGTGCGTTGCAAGTGCATGAGTGGTGTGGTGCGGTGCAGCAGTGCAGGAACAGTGCATTGCATGATTGGTGCGGTGCAGCAGTGCAGGAACAGTGCATTGCATGAGTGGTGAGGTGCAGCAGTGCAGGAACAGAGTGGTGCAGCAGTGTGTTGCAGGTGTGGTGCAGCAGTGGAACATCTGTTTCCACAAGTCATGTATTTTGCTGTGTTGCACACACTGAATGTGATGGCACATAGTTTGTGATCAAAATGAACACGGATTGACATGAAAATGTAATTCACCATAAATGCGTATAATGAAAATATTCTACTGTTTTTCACAGCCATGTTATTACTTTAGGCCCTGGATAAAGCAAAGAAAACCAAAGCACTTACTAGGAGTTGCAAAAATAACTAATGCGGTCAGAATGATATCTAAATGATTTAATGTGAAACACAGTACAGCATGTTATATTGTGTGTGAGTGTGTGAGTGTGGGGGGAGGGGGATGGGGGGGGGGTTCAACAAGTGACAGGCTGGTGGTCTGAGAAAGTTGTGTAGGACCCACAGGATTTCTCATATAAAGATTTAAATGCAAAAGAAAAGACAATGGAGGCAGTTTCCTCGGCTGTTTGTGTGGATGGTAAGTTTTCATTTCAAATGTTTGTGATACTACCTTTTCATGTAAGAGAAGTTCCATCTTTAAATGTTTCCAATTGCGAAGAGGTAATGAATGGAATCTTAATTGCTTTGTTTATATTTATTGTGTTTAAACATGAATTTTATGTCTGTGAAAGATTATATTACTGTACTGTGTTGATCTAAACTCCATTCAAGTCCTGTCACCCTCCACCTTCATGTACTTTTCTGAATGTGTTCTGCCATGGATCAGCAAACGGAGTGTGTGAGAACCTGGCCTTACAATCTCCAGTTGCCCCTGTACCCGCATCCAGTTGCCCCTTTCCCCGCTTCCATTTGCCCCTGTCCCCGCTTCCATTTTCCCCTGTCCCCGCTTCCATTTGCCCCTGTCCCCGCTTTCATTTGCTCCTTCCCTGCTTCCATTTACCCTGTCCCCTCTTCCATTTGCTCCTGTCCCCGCTTCCATTTGCCCTCGTCCCCGCTTCCATTTGCCCCTGTCCCCGCTTCCATTTGGAAGTAAGTTCCACCTGGAACTTTACTGCAAAAGCTGTATGGTGGGTTTCGAAATGTCTCGTAGCATGAAACAAGGCAATAAGTTCTGTGCAAATGAGACACACAGGAGCACCAGAGCTTTCAATAAAAGCACGTTTCAGTCCAGTCACTTTTTGATGCTTTTATAATACTAGATTCTTCTGTATGAACATTCTCAGGTAAGAGACTACATCCTCTTTCTAAAAACGTATCCATTTTAAATAGTCTAGATTTGATCAGTGTGTGGCTAACAGTATTGTACACTAGTATATCAACAGATGTCTCTTACATAAAAAATCCTGACTAAAAAACGATCTAGGATTTCTATGCTGCCCTCCTGGTACTGGCGGCCCCCAGTTTGAGAGCCACTGGTGTATTGTATATTAAGTAAAAGCTTTACTTAAATCCATTTCAAATTCATCCTATCATCCTATCTGTTTTAATCATTTATTTAAAGTTTACGTGGCAGTTGTTTGGGAGAAGTGGCATGTAACCTCTCACCTAAATAGAAGCAAGAATAGAAGTCCAAAATTTCCAGCACCAAGCAAAAATCCAGATGTTGGACCATGAGTCACTGACATCATGCATGCAGAGTGGTTTTCCTCAACACAGTAAGGTATTTCCTGTATTCTATTCTTTCCGTTAAATGAATGTTTAGAGTAGCCTAAATGAATGATTGACATTGCTTGGAACTTGGATTGCCCTTGCAACAAGCCATTAACTACAAAATCGAAAATTAAGTTTTATTTCTATAATGCTTTTAACAATGGTTGAAGATCATCTTCACAGAAATCAGGATTAAATTTATACCCTAATTCGGAGGTCTTCAACAGGGGTCCGCGACCCCTAGGGGTCCGTGGAGGTACTGCATGGGGGTCGCGAAAGTTTTGGTACCAGTTTGATATAACACAATTTCATACAATATATATAATTAGGGGGTCCCCACTCCATCTCACCATCAGTTTGGGGGTCCTTGGCCTGGAAACATTGAAGACCCCTGCCCTAATTAGCAAACAAGGAAAGAGGCCCACCACTACATAGCGCTTTTTAACCTAAGTGGTTCTACAAAGCACTTTACACTGTTTCTTGTTCACACACACGCATGCATGCAAGGCTGGGGTTCAGTGTCATGTGGAGGCATGTGGGCTGGGAATTAAACCACAAACCCCACGATTACATACGCTCTACCACCTGAGCCCCAGCTGCCCCACTTGTGGTATTTGTGCTTGGGTGGTCTTATTTGTAGTTAACTTTGCTTTGTGTTAAATAAGAATATAAGATTCAGAAGAGGGTGAGTTCACTTTTGAGTCTGGTTCCTCTCAAGGTTTCTTCATATTATCTCAGGGAGTTATTCCATGCGACCATTGCATCTGGCTTGCTAAATTGGGATCTAAATCTAAATCCATATCACTATTCTTGTGACAATGAACACGGATAACAGCTCTATATAAATAAAATGGAATAGAATTGAATTGAATATCAGTGTAGAGAGAATATGCTGATGCAGAATGATGCAGTAGGTAGCGTTGCCTCCTCATAGCTCCAGGGTCCCAGGTTCAATTCTGAGCTCAGTTTACTGTCTATGTGGCATTTATTGTGCATGTTCTCATGACTGCATGGGTTTGCTCCAAGTTCTTTGGTTTCCTCCCACCTCTAGGTTGATTGGCTAAGATACGTAAATTGCCTCTAGGTGTTAACGTGTGTGTGTGTGTGTGTGTGTGTGTGTGTGTGTGTGTGTGTGTGGTGCTCTGACATAGACTGGTGTCCCATCCAGTGTGCAGTATGGCAGAAATACTGTCATCCCAGGATAAACGTTGGATCTACTGTAACCTTGACAAGGATAAAAGCAGTTATTCTGAGTAATCCTAAGAGATATGGTTATCCAGCAGTAGTAAGAGCCCTTCTGTAAGAAGGCTCTCCTTCCATGTATTTTGGAATAGTACCAGTTTAGTTTAATGCAATTTACATGCTAACATTTGAGTAGTCTGCTTTAATGTGTATGACTGTGTGGTAGGTTTTTTTTCCCATTAAAAAATTATGTAGATTTAAATGATCTAGGTTGTGGTAGAACATTGGCTCTAAGCATTCAGTCACTTGGTTGAATTTTGTGGGGTCAGAGGGCAAACCAACCAAACCCTATAAATATGTGAGATCTTCAATAAAATGGTGTACAGTAGCATAAAAGATTGTATGCTTAATGCAGGAGCATAGCAAAGTGCATATATTAATGCTAATACACATTTTAAATGAAATGAGGTAGTGATCTGAAAACATTTTAGACTGGGGAAGTGTGACTATATTTTCTTTATTTAATCTACACTTGCTGTCCACTTTAATAGGAACACCATTCTGTGTGACTTCTAGAGATTGTTGTGTGTGAAAATCCCTGGAGATCAGCAGTTTCTGCAATACACAGACCAGCTCATCTGCCACCAACAACCACGTTACAGAGTCACAGACATCCTATTTTTCCCCCATTCAAATGTTTAATGTGAACTTGAACTGCATCTGCATGATTTTGTGTTGTGCTGCTGCCACATGATTGGCTGACTGGATAACTGCATGTATGAGCATGGTGAGTGTAAATGTCAGTATTAAATCAGGGGTGTGTCTGCTGTGTTGAGTTGGTCCTGTAAATGACTCTGAAATAGAAAAGAAAAACAACATTGCTCTCTTGCAGTTTATCTAAAATGAATATTAAATTCTCCAACAATCACTGCTTTTTCTACCGAAATAACTGTGAGGAAGTCAATCTTTTTGTAGCTAAATTTTTCTATATTAGTAAAAAATACTTCATCCATCCATCCATCCATCTTCAACCGCTTACTCCTTTTCAGGGTCACGAGGAACCTGGAGCCTATCCC
>JAFFST010054113.1:55903-75903 GCA_022414735.1 Noturus placidus
CAATAATAAACACCTTCATTTACAAATTGCATTTTGTGTTTACTTGTGTTGTCCTTGACTATTGTTTAAATTGGTTTGATGTTCCGAAACACTTAAGTGTGACAAACATGCAAAGGAACAGGAAATGAGGAAGGGGGCAAACACTTTTTCACACCACTGTATATATAGTAAAATGTATCTAGTATTCTCTGTTATAAGATTAGAGTAAACCCCAAATAAAGATTATTAAACCTATTTCTAGACCCTTAAAAATAATCTTGTTCTGCTAGCAGATAATTTTTCAATATTTAAGCATTTACTTGCATCAATCATTAACAGAATCGTACATCGCCATGGCCTGAATGACTGTCATGCAAGGAAGAAGCCCCTATTCAAAGACCAGCATAAAAAAGCCAGACTGAATTTTGATGATCACCAGTCTTTGAGTCATTTTGCTTTCTGGTCAAATATAACAAATATTTAACTTCCCCTGCAAAGAAAGACTCGAGGTAAACGGAATTTTAGCAGAGCTCTGGGCTCGCATTTATTGACGCAGTGATTTTTAGTGCACTTTAAACCAACAACAACAGCAGCAACTGGAAAGGGTCTGTTATGAACTTACAACCTTGTCATGCATGTGTGTCTCTGTTGCATGCTCTGTCAGTTTGATCACTCACTATCTCTATGGCTGCAACCATCACTGAAAGCAGAAAGAAACACAAATAAGTAGACCTGTTGTAATAAGACATGGGTGAGAATCATTGTGTGTTACCTACCAGTTCAACCAACAAGGGCTCACTGCAGCCTGTAGCATGATGATGTATTGGATTAGATCCAATATGTACTGGATGTTGTAACATGCATGTGCTGTCGTGCAATTCATCTACAGCTAGGTTTAGAACATCCAATATGTAGAGTATCTAATCCAATAAGTCATAGTGTTATAGGCTGCAGTGAGGACACACTCAGTCAACCAGCCTCCTCGCCATCCGCAGCTGAAACTCGACCACACCCCCTCTGCCACACAGGCCCAGAATCCCAACTAAGTTGACAGTTCTGTTGGGAGGAATGATTGAAAACTCCAGCAAAATGTTTGTAGGAACTGCATCAAGCACCGAGTTCAAGTTCAAGCAAAGCCACCAAATACTAAATGTATGTCAGATTTTGACTCACTGAAAAAGTAAATAAAAGCTGAAATAAAATTGTATCTTAGCTTTCATTTCAAAATGATCTATGGAAATATAATAGATACCCTACTAGACTTAATACAGGAAATACGCACTGTCCACTTTAATAGAAACACCTGTACAACTGCTCATTTATGCAGTTATCCAATCATGTAGGATCACCACAGTGCATAAAATCATACAGATACATGTCAAGAGCTTTAAGCAATGTTCACATCAAACATCAGAATAGGACAAATGTGATCTCTGTGACTTTAACCATGGTATCGTTGTTGGGTTTGAGTATTTCACATACTGCTGATCTGGGATTTTTTACACAGATTGGCATGAATTCAAGAACGATCACGGTCCTCAGACTAGTCTGAGATGACAGGAGTGGAACCTGATGTGATCTTCTGCTGTTGTAGCCCATCCAGCTCAAGGTTCAATGTTTTGTACATGGAGAAATGTCTTTCCGCTCACCATGGTTCTAAAGAGTTATTTCAGTGGTGCATGAAAGTTTGTGAATCCTACATAAATAAAATATCTGCATAAATAGCTGCCTAAAACAGCTTTTCACACAAGTCCTAAAAGTAGACAAAGACAATCTGATTAAGCAAATATATTATACTTGGTCATTTATTTGTTAAGAAAAATTATCCGATATTACATAACCGTGAACCTCTAGGATTAAAGATTATAAAACCTCCACCAATCCACAGTTAGACAGATTGTGTATAAATGGAGGAAATTCAAGACAATTGTTACCATCCCCAGGAGTGGTCGACCAACAAAGATCACTCCAAGAGCACCAAGTAATGTCCCTGATGTCTCAAAGGAACACAGGGCAACTTCTAAGCATCTAAAAAGGTTTCTCTCACATTGGCTAATTTTCATGAATCAACCATCAGGAGAACACTGAACAATGGTATGCAAAGCAAGGTTGCAAGGAGAAAGCCACTGCTCTCCAAAACACTGGAAAACACTGCATTCCTGCATAAGAACCTTTTAGCATCTGTGAAACATGATTGTGGTAGTGTCATGGTTTGGGTCTGTTTTGCTGCATCTGTGTCTATACAACTTGCAATCATTGATGGAACAACGAATTCTGAAATAGCAAATTCTACAGGAAAATATCAGGACAGCTGTCCATGAACTGAATCTCAAGAGAAAGTGGGTCATGCAGCAAGACAACGACCCTAAGCACAAGTCGTTCTACCAAAGAACGGTTAAAGAAGAATAAAGTTGATATTTGGAATGGTCAAATCAAAGTCCAGACCTTAATCCAATAGAAATGTTGTGAAGGACCTGAATAAAGCAGTTCATGTGAGGAAACCCACCAACATCCCAGAGTTGAAGCTGTTCTGTACTGAGGAATGGCTTGAAATTCCCCCTAGTTGATGTGCGGGACTGATCAACACTTACTGGAAATGCTTAGTTGCAGTTATTGCGACGTGAGCAGGGAAACACCAGATACTGAAAACAAAGGTTCACATCATTTACACTCTTAGATATAATACAGGATCGTTACCCTCAATAAGTAAATGACCAAGCATGCTATTTTTTGTTTCAATTGTTTAATGGTGTTCTCTTTGTCTACTTTTAGGACTTGTTTTCTGTCATATTTATGCAAAAATATAAAACATTTGAAAAGATTCACAAATTTCAAGAACCACTTTACTTGAGTTACTTTATCCTTCAACAGGATAACCAATCTGGCCCTTTTCCTCTGATCTCTCTAAACAAGGTGTTTCCACCCACAGAACTGTCACTCACTAAATATATTTTTTGTTTTTTACACCATTTTGTGTAAACGCTGGAAACTGTCAGGACTGAAAATCCCAGGAGATCAACAGTTTCTGAAATACCAAATGAGCTGGTCTGAGTATCAACAATCCTACCACGATCAAAGTCACAGACATCACTTTTTCTTCATTCTGATTTTTGATGTTGACATTACCTGAAGCTCTTGACCTGTACCTGCATGATTTTTTGCATTTTGTTGCTATCACGTGATTGGCTGATTAAATAACTGCATGAATGTGTTGGTCGACATATTCCTAATAAAGTGGACAGAGAATGTATATGGTAGCATGAAATGTGCGAAGTCGAATGTCTTTAACCTAGGTGCATTTAAACTTTTGGTCCTAACTGTACACCATTTTAAACCGTTGTAGGACAAGAGGACACCTAATAAGCTAGTCCTGATGCATAATGTGGTTGATCCTGATGTCCTCTGCCCCCTACACCAGTCTGGCCCATCCTGATGCTATATGTTTTGTTTGAGCTTCACTTGAGAATCGCTGCTGCTAAGGATGGTCCCACTTGGATTGCCTAACGCGCACACTTCCCAAAACCAGTTTATGAGTCAGCCATTCTTCAGTGTTTTAAAGCTAAAACTCTAATGAAGTCATAAAAGACCATGATTCTCAATGGATATTCTTTAAACACACTCCGCACTATATGATTTTATAGTACACAGCTGTGGAAAAGTAATAATTTATAATATCCCATGTAACCCAGAAGAGGAATTGTTCCCTTTTGGATCTGGTTCCTATCCAGGTTTCTTCCTCATGTTGTTTCAGGCAGTTTTTTATTGCCACTGTTGCCTCTGGCTTCCTCATTAGGATTCTCAATCCATATTTGGTTGCTTCTAACAGGAGGTTAAGACTTTACCGAAGAGGAATATTTCAAAATCAAAGTAGAAATGTTTAGACACAAAATGTTTAACAGTTTCTGGGTGTTAATGATGAATTTTTGTAATGTAAGGGTGCCAATAATTATGAACTTGACTATATATTTACATCACTCTAGGTTTGTTTACAAACACATGAACATTTATAACAAAATAACAACAACAACAACAAAAAATGCAGATGACAAACATGCAGATGTTTAATGTTTCCATACAGAATGTTGCCCACAGGTATTTTAAGATATTTGGTTCTTAAAGCTTTACACAAACTTAAAAAAAATCTATTTACAAAATCTACGCAGGCATGGTTATCCTCTTACATGGCTTTTGCATGGTTTTTCTACAGATTCAGGAAGACACAGAAATAAACTTTGGTGCTATATGCAACCAAAACTGAACTAAATCTCTGAGGAACAGTTAGTACTGTATATACAGGAGTAGTACACTATTTATAAGAGCACATTTATTAACTTAAAAGCCAAAGACTTACAGTAAAGCTAGAGAATTTCATATAGGTAGGTTCTGTTGGAGTATATGCATTCATTCTGAATAATGAGGATGGAAAATGAAAACAACTTTGGCAAACAGGCATAATCACTACTGACCTGTTTAATAAAATCTGGAATACACTGGCAGTGAACTAAAAAACATAAAAAAAAAAAAAAAAACTGAATTAGGGGGGAAAAAAAATGATGGGGCCACTCACTACTGGTACTTTAAACCAGACAAATCATCACTATTGCTGCAACCATCCATCAAGCTAAAAATTAAAACAGATCAAAATATAATAAAAACATCCAGTTTTATCGAGTGTTTATTTAGGAACACTTATTAAGCAGTCACTTCTGAGTACATCAGTATTCTGTTACCATGACTTTCAGAAAATTCAAGCTTAAACACTTAAAATGGAGTGATGCAAAAAAAAAGAAAAAAAAGAGAGAATACAAATTAGTGTATGAAACAGCCACAAGTCTAAATGGAAAACAAAAACATTCAAACATACACTGAACACACACTGAAAGTATACAGAACTGGATGTTACGTGACCGCAAGATACACAGAATACAACAACAAGAAAAAGGTATACTAGATTTGAGCAAATTAGGAGCAGCACTACCTCATTAGGACAGAAGCAAATGATGGCGGAGCAGTTGAGCATTCTATGAAGCATCCTTGCTGCTTGTTGCTGGGGGGACAACTGATTTCCCAGTGCTCCCACTGTGTGGCCGACTGTAACTGATGAAGCTGGGTGTGTGAATGGTTCGGATACTCTTTGAAACCTGTGACAACATGGTAGGGGACAGAGAAGAGTGGGAAGAGGAAGAGGAGGAATATCGTCCATTTTGGGTCTGTGTGGACAAGGACAGGCTTTTAGTGTTGTGAGTGGAATGTGCAAGCTTTAAAGGACCATTAGAAAGGGAGGGAATATGAGAGGAAGAGTTGGGGATTGAGCGAGGGTTGGGGATGGAAGACTTGGAGGAGGAAGAGAGAACAGCACAGTGGTTAACAGGGTTAGTAGTGTCAGGCTGAGAAGCAACTTTTCCTGGACTAGAGGAAAAAGCAGGGATTTTAGAGGCAGGCATTGTAGGGGAAGTGGATTTGGGATCTCCTCCAGATCTTTTAGCACTTCCGTTAGCCTGTAAACAAAGATGTCAGAAAACATGGATTTTCATCCCTAAGGCTTGTCATGATGAAGATGTGAAGATGTTCAACACATTTAAATTACTCTAATATGAGTTAACAGTTAATTATCACAGATAGAAAATATATTAACAACTAACTGAAGGTCACGCGCACACACACACACACACACCCTTTTGTTCAGGGCTGTAAGTGAAAGCTAAGAGTGAAAATTAGGGGAAAGAAAGAACATTAATTTTTTATAATACCATTCACTCTCAAAGTGAGTAATCCAAAGTGTGACAGAAACCAACCAGTTATACAAGACCAGAGGAGGCTCCAAGAAGAGTGGAAGACGTGCACTGTGGGAAGGTTTCCAGGGGGCGGTGGAAGTATAGTAGGGGGTTGATCCTGGAATTGGGAAGGGGATTCTTCCCCTGAGAGCTGAATAGGGGAAAGTGTCTGATATTGGGTTTAGTGGAGGAGCACCATGGCTAGCAAGGAAATTTGTTTCATGAGAAACAATGATATTTGTTGTGTAAGAGATCAGTTATGTAGGTTTGGGTGCAAAAGAGAAATAGAAAACAAATAAATGTAGTTTTAGTTAATAGTTCAAGCAGCATCTACCCAAAGCACAGATTAGGTAAGAGGTAATAGAGTAAGAAATGAAGAAGAATAAGCTGTGACAGCAACTCAGAAAATGATTTTGAATGAAGTTTGGGTATTTGTTTTGTCCTTGTAACCTGCAGAGCATCAAAGCCAAAGCAGAATGAATAAGCAGAAGCATATATGTTCTATCTGTTATGTTATGAGAGAACAGACACATCATGCCTTGCAGTTGTGACATGCCTTCAGTCACAGCCAATGAAAGCACAGTCATCAAGATCTCATCCAAACGTGACTCAGCACTGAGTTGATCACACAATGGAAAGTTGTTCCAATATCTGTTCTATCAGATACATACACACTTATGTAAATGTTCTTTAACTGTGTGATCCCTGGCTGAGTGGATCAATGGTCCTATGATAAGACTACCTGGCGAAACTGCCTCTGAGATTCTTGCTGCTTTAGAGGTTTTGGTACCCTCTCTCTGTCTGAGGTGCCCGACTGTTGCCTGGTCTTAGCAGACGTGGGCACCGGCATCCGACTAGAAGGAGAGGTCACGCTGACATTCTGCAAGAGGGATTCAAACCAAACAGGAAAAAAAGGAATAAAAACTCAAAATGCGGTGTATTGGAGGGTCTGTAAACGAGAAACAATCTCTGCAGAGAATCTCTGTGGTATTCCATAACATTTCACTGGATATACATCAGGGCCATGTTCACAAAGAATCATATCTTACCACTAGGTGGCACTAAAAGTTTCACTAAAGAGTTTCTCATTCATTCATCTTCAGTAACCCCTTTAGGGTTGCAGCGGATCTGGAGCCTATCCAAGGAACACCAGGTATGTGTATATTTTACTAATGAATTCCTATGCTAGGAGGAAATGCTAGGAAATCCTATGCTAGGAGGAAATGCTAGGAAATCCTATGCTAGGAGGAAATGCTAGGAAATCCTATGCTAGGAGGAAAACCATACATCTTAAATAGTTTTTTTTTTTTTTTTTAAATGAGTTTTATGGATATGTTCACTGAATGAATATTGACGATGACTGACTGATCTATTCAACTGTTAATAGCAGTCTGAAGAGGGCATTTATTGTGGATGCTATTGACAGGTAATATTGGCTGTTTAACTGCATTTTTCATGTAGTTAAGTAGACCCTGACCTGGAAAAAGTGGTTACTGAATTTGAATGAACATTAAGATTAATATATCCTTTAAAATGTATTTTAACAGGGCGGCTGTGGCTCAGTCGGTAGAGCGGGTTGTCCACTAATCCACTAACCGTGGGGTTGGCGGTTCGAATCCCGGCCCGGGTGACTCCACATGCCGAAGTGTCCTTGGGCAAGACACTGAACCCTAAGTTGCCCCCAATGGCAAGCTGGCAGCTCTGCTACCATTGGTGTGTGAGTGTGTCTCATTTGTAAGTCGCTTGTAAAATGTAAAAAAAAATGATATTTCTGTAAAGCTGCTTTGAGACAATGTACCATTGTAAAAAAGCGCTATACAAATTGATAATTATTATTATTATTTATTATTTAACCCCATTTTCTCTATTTGGCCATTTCCCAGGTCCCACCCACTGACTAGCTCTCCCCTAACACACAACACCTACCAACCAGGGAGTGTGAAGGTTAGCTCCTACTTCCTACAAGACACATGAAGCCAAACATATTTTTGAATTACTACTAAATTAAATTAATCAATTTGTATAACGCTTTTTACAATGGTACATTGTCTCAAAGCAGCTTTACAGAAATATAATTTTTACATTTACATGCGACTTACAAATGAGACACACTCACACACCAATGGTAGCAGAGCTGCCATGCAAGGTCACCCGGGCCGGGATTCGAACCACCAACACTACGATTAGGATTAGTGGACAACCCGCTCTACCGACTGAGCCACAGCCGCCCTCACTAGGATGAAAGTGCTATAGGTAAAGAGCTACTTTTACCCGTAACAGTCTTTGTGAATATGGCCCCAGGAGAGGAAACAATGCATGCAAACCTCTACAGCAACAGAAAAAAAATGTTTTGTTCTTGTACCTTAGGACCCATTTAAAAGATTCAGGAAAAAAGACAAAGTTAGAAAGTGTTTCTTAGTCTGTGAGTAATCTCTTTGACTGCTTGAACCCAGTGTGAGAAACTCAGTGAATATATGAAGGCAGTGGTATAGGCGCTAATAAAATCACCCACAGAACACCAGACTAGACAGAGACATTGTATTTACATATAGGGTTAAAAAGTAGAGATCCCATAGTCATTGCACTGAATGAGCAGAGGAGGTTAGGGATCTGTGAAAGCCACTGGTTAGATTGGGATTACTGTGAGGAATAGGAGATGGAGAAACCCATAGTCTTCACTACCAAAACGGTCAGAGCTAGAGAGAGACCTTCTGAGGAGGAGCTGGGGTGACAGACACGCCTGTTCTGGTGATCACAGAGGGCCGAGGAAGAAGCTGTGGTTTGGGCTTCTTCCGAAGGCTAGGGCGCTTGCTGGAGTTGGACGGTTTGGTGACCAAAGTTTTCTGAGGAACTACTTTGTCTGAAGCCTCTACACCCTGGCTGTCTTGAGGTTTAGAGTATTCAGTGGGCAGCAGAACATCAGAAGACCTTGGTCCCATTTCACTGATTGTGGTCTCAAGTTGTTTGATAGTCTGTTCAAGGCTATCAAGTGTCTTGTATGTGCTCTTTCGGATCTCTTCTGTCCTTCCATGTGGGTCCTGTGCAACAGACTCCGATTTTGAGTTATCCTGCTTGGAGCAAGAAATTTCAAATCTCTTGGTCTCTTTGTGCTGTTTAATAGTACCATCTGATTCCTCCTCATCTTCATACACCACCACTTGTAAGGTCTTCTTGCCTGTCTTAGTACCAATGCGGATGGCCTGTGTTAGAGCTGCCAACTGCTTTTTAGGGAATTTAAACTTGAACTTCTTCTTAACATCCTGTTTAGCATCACCAGTAGCCTGTGTTACAGTCCCCCTATCAGATAACAGTGAGGCAGAAAAATTTTGTGCATTTTGTGCTTTCCCAGAATTCATCTTATCCCCATCTTGTGCTACCTGAATTCCCCCAATTCTTTTATCCTCATCTTCAGTTTCCTCACTTTCTTCCTCTATCCTTTCTTCAGCCAACATTTTTTCCAGCTCCTCTTCACACTCAAAAACGGTGGAGAGCCGTTTGTAGGCTGAGCGTATATCCATTGGTTCATCAAAAAGGATAATGACAGGCTTTTTACTAAAATCACTACATTCAGCATCAGCGAAACCATTGCTACAAGAGACCGTAGAATTGTCACTACCATATTTAGTCTGTGGTTTGCTGCCTACAGTCACAGTTTGCACATTTCCTCTCTTGGCATTTACAAGCTCCTGGTACTCTCCAGTGGACAAAGCCTGCACTTTGGTTTTAGTGATCATGAAGGCAATATTATCAAGTGGAGGAGGAGGAGGAGGAGGAGGTTCTTCTCCTGGCAAGTCAGGACTGAGGAAAGTCTCACTTTCATCTTCCACTTCTTCATACTTGCTCTCCCTAGTCTTGGGCAAATGAAACACCTCCAGCTGATTTGCTGAACTCAACTTACTGTGGTTTGCAGGTACCTTGGAGTGAATGGGGTCAGGACCACCCAGTGAGATTGGTGTACAAATTTCTGTAGGAGACTCCACTGTCTCCTCAATGCTAAGTTGCATCTGTGGAACCTTGACCACATGGACTTTCCCCTGTGTAGGGCTAACTGTGCCGTGTTCCTTTGTCTTCATTGAGCTTGAACAAGTCAGTGGTTTATATGGTAGCTCACTAGGAAGGCTCCAAATGTTGTCTGGGCCATGGCTTGGGATACCAGATAGGCCATCTGAGGATACCAGCAGCTTGTTTTTGGATTTCTCATAAGTATTGACATGTGACACCTGTGATGGGGATGATTGAGATGCTGCTCTGTGGTCAGTTGACTCCTCTGGAGGCTCCTTGGTGATCTGTGCTGTGACGTAATATATGACCTTTAAGGTTTAAAGGTTGCAAAAAGAAAGAATAAAAGTATTAGCAGGGAGCATTATACTCATGCAAGTATTTTATTAATAATTCAAATACTTTAGTAATAATAATGACTAAAATCACTGCCACTGAATTTACACAAGCAAAAGTTAATAAGTAGTAAGTACTTAAAGCTAACCTATTATAGTGGCATAGTATGTTTACTGGAAAGAATACATTCCACCAATACATACGCTGTGCACGAATCTGTGATTAAAATTGACACTAAATGGAGGATAAAAGAAAACATGAAAAATATACAGTTGTAAAATAGATGCTCACCCCTGTATTTTGACGTACTGTGTTGTTGCCATTTTCATCCATGGACAGATCTTTGTTCCCCTGCGTTTCTGAATTCTGCTAAAGGTTTATGAGAAATAACATCAAGTCACACAAAACCCCTACAACAAAATTATCTACCTGGTGATATCTTAAGTGTTTACAGATGTTTTTCATGTCATTTAAACTTCCCATCTTGCATCATTTCGCACAGATAAATTATTGCCGCCATTAATTTAATGTATCTGGTAACTCCTACATATTTCTCTTTTAAAAGCTTGTGGTAAAATAAAATAAATTAACCCCTAAAACCTCCAAAGACATTCCAAAAATGTCTCCATCTTGAAATCTCAAAATCTTTAAACTTGAAAAATTATACCTTTATAAACCTTACATACAATTTACATTTTTGTTTTAGCAATCATATCAAATATCATATCTGAAGATGCAGTGACATTTAGTAACTGAGGAGATATGCAGAGAAAGAAAATCAATAAGCCCAGAAGATAAATCAGAAGTCTTAGAGCAGGGCATGCAGCAGCTGAGAAGATCAGCGCAACTCAAGTTTCACATGCTCTCTATGTCCTTTCTGAAGGTGCAACTCTCCAGCAATTTAAAACAAGTCATTTGTTCTAAATGTAATTATTTTCCTTCCACAGTATTGATTTTAGAGAAGGGGAAATTAAGATTCAGTCAATGTGGTAAAATGTGGAAAAGGATGAAAAAGGGTTGTAAACAAAATTCATCACTGTTAAGTTTTCCAGTTTTAAGTTGATAAATATGTATTGAGATATGCATATCTAAAAATCTAAAAGGAAAACAGTTGACCGCATGACAATGACGAAGGCTTTGTTGGTTTATTGAATGGACACCGCCAATCCAGTTTCAAAAAAGTAATGGAAGAGTAGTCTAGTTTGATTACAAACTAAAAGTATAACTCATGAGTTCAATTTAAATGAAATAATAGAAAATCAGAGAAAAGTTTTGGCACAGATGTCCATCATAAGCGTGTATAATACAGTAAGCAGAGTGAAAATGGCACCAGGCATTTTTAACGGCTGTCATCAGGGACACGTAGTAGACAGAGACAAGCAGCTAGTGGGAGAGCTAAAAGATGCCATGTCCATTACCTTCTTATCTTTGAGGGGCAATAAGGCCCCAGATCTTAGCTCTTTGATCTGTGGCTCTACCAAACCTTTGAGCTCTATGTCCTTAACCAAACACTTCTGGAAAACCTGAGAGGGGGAGAATATAAGTAAGGGGTTAGGTCCCTGTTCTGATACCGTAGTAATCTATACTGCATGGTCTGCATGACAAACACCATTCCCATCATCTCATTACTGTGCACACATCAACTTACTGTAGAAAACTGCCATTCAGCTTCAGAAATGACAACTGATACTGCAGTTAAACCCTAGCCCTCATATACAGTAAACAAAACCCAAATAAACACATGATAATTACATGGTCATAAAGATCGGCCAAACATCTCTAAAGTGAACTTGTACTTTGTGCATTGTTTGTGTTATTATAATGTCAATACAATGTGGGGTGCCACCATTTTGAGTGGAGATTTAGATCATGTCTGCATCTAGACTAGTTTAAGCTCTTAAATGAGGCACTCAAAATCAATCACCTTTGGAACTCCTGCTTGTTATTTTCAGAGATCTACATTACTTCAATGGAAGTATCTTCTAAATGGTGGACAACTCCATACATCGATCTGAAGATTTTTGTTTTTTACCATCAAACAAATAAACACACCAATTTTGGTGGACACTGGCCTTAATTCATTTCAAGAGGCTCAAAAGAGGACATGGCATTTTTAGAGTGACTGTCTGCAAGAAACAAAGCCCCACCACTATGAACCAAGAACAAAAACATCCCACAAGCACAAGCAAAGCCACCAATATTACAGATGAACAAATTCCAATTCCACCATATGTATAAAGTTTATTTATGTGTATATAGCCATATTGGTATTGGGTACTTCATGGCATGGATTCCACAAGATGTTGGAAAGATTCCTTTTGACACTGGAAAAGCCACTGAAGTACACTGAACTCATTGTCATGTTCATGAAACCAGTTTGAGAAGACTTTGATAGATGGTCCATTATCATGCTGGAAGTATCCATTAGAAGATGGATAAATGTGGCCATGAAGGGATGCACATGGTCAGTAGCAATATTCAAATAGGCTGTGGCATTCAAGTGATGACAGCTTCATATTAATGTGCATGAAGTGAACCAAGATAACATTTCCCCCACCACCTCCACCAGCCACGACGGTTGACACAATGCAGATTGGGTCCATGGATTCATGCTTTTGGCAACAGATTCTGACTGTTTTATCTGTGTGCCTCAGCAGACATCAAGTTTCATCAGACCAGGCTACATTTTTCTAGTCTTAAACTGTCTAGTTTTGGTGAGCATGTGCCCATTGCAGCCTCAGCTTTCTGTTCATTGCTGAATTAAATGGTCTTCTGCTTTTTTAGCCTATCAGCCTCAAAGTTCGATATGTTGTGCACTCCGAGGTGCTTTTCTGATCACAATTATACATGAGTGGTTAAGGGTTTCTGTCAGCTTGAACCAGTCTGGCCATTCTCCGTTGACCTCTCTCACTAACAAGCCATTTCTGTCTGCAGAACTGCAGCTCTCCAGATGGTTTTCTGCACTGCACAGCTGCCACATGATTGTCTGATTCTAAACCTTCTATATTTTTCCAATTTTAAATGGGGGGGGGGGAGGGGGGGCGATCCCAGGTTTTCAATGTGGTAAATATGTATATAAAAACATACATCTCTCACCTGCAGTTCAGCCATAATCTTATCCCCCTCATCCTCCTCTTCCAAAATGGCAGAAGCTGTGATAGGAAGAGGAGTGCACAGCTTGGGCTTCACCTCTGGAGAGCTCCTTGGTTTGTGCTGAGGTGCTGGATTTGGAGCCTCAACTTCACCTTCCTGTAGAGTAAAATAATATTCTTTAAGAAACCATCTTATAATATATTTATAATTATAAAGGACAGCAAGACATAGCAAAAAGCAATCCTAAAACCCTAATAATTAGTCCTAGTTAAGCATGACAAGATGGTTGTAAAGTAATCAAACTGTAAACCATAAGGCACAGTTTAATTATTTAATAGTTAATTATTGCCAAATCAAGCCCACAAACCAGGGATTAGTCTGTTAGTATATTTCAGATAACTGACAGTTATGTTATTAATGAATATACCTGACTATGTATACATGCTCACGTACCAGCAACTGACATACAAGTCAGTTGTGAAGACCACAATTATGGCATGTTTTAAATCAGATTATACAAAACATGCTTTTTTTTTTTAACACTGTGGCAGAGGAGGCATGGTCGAAGAGGAGGTGGGTTGAATTGGCAGGTTATGAGTGGACAGTTTACTTAAGTGTGCTTTGCTCGTACTTTCTTACGAAAAAAAATGCTGTGAATCCGAGAGAGAGAAGGGAACAGAGCTGACCGAGGTCACATACACACGCACTAACGTATACCTGCACGTGCCGGAGTGTGAGCTGTGTTGATGAACTTGGGCAAGGCGAAAGACCCGAAAGATTGGGAAGGTGTTTTATTTTGTTTGTTTTTTTTCTGTTGGAGTGTTGAAAGTGCTGAAAATAGTAGTTGAAAAAAATCTAAAATTCTGGCTGGTCAAAAGGTTTAATCAAACTCTTGAAAATATGATTCGTAAGTTCGTTCATGATGAAGCTCAGAATTGGGTTAAGCGTCTCAAACCCATATTATTTGCAATATAAAAGGTCATGCAAGCCTCCATGGAGTTCTCCCCATTCAAATGTGTGTGTGTGCAATGTGCGCAAGCCCTGCAGCATCTTGCATGTCATTAGAGAACATTGGAAGAAGGGATCGTCTAACAGCAAAAATGAAATTCAGTACATTCTAGACCTGAAAACAAAACGCCACACCTTGAGTCCAATTTGCGTTGGACCCAGGAACAGCAGTCCCGACTGTGTGACAAGAGCTCGGCTATAGGAGTTACATGCACTACAAACATATCTCCTTAAACCATGGAGAGATGTGGTTCCTGTGGTTCTGGTAATGGCAGTTCCTGAGAGTGAGGAGCTGGGACCAGAGGTGCTCTTTAAAAAATAAATAAATTAAAAAACAAACAAACAAAAAAAACCTCCATTCCACTCCATGGTCTCTTGTGGAGAACATCTCTCACTGTCCCAGAGAGTACAGGTTTCAGTGTTACAAGGGGAATTTTCCACTGTGTTTTCAACTCTGCCTGGTCACACAAACCTCAGAGCACTACGTTGAGACTCCTCCCAGTGTGGTTTTATGCCACCACTTCTATAATTTATCCAAACACAAGAAAAATGTCGTTCAGGAGGAACTCAGAAGGCTATGTCTGATTTGGTAGTAATTGAGAAGTCAAACAGTAATTGGAGCAGCCCTGTAGCTTTGGTGCCCAAGACAGATGGGTTAGTCTGGTTCTGTGGGGACTTTAAAAAAGTCCATGCAGTATCTAAATTTGACACATACCCAATGACATGCATTGATGAACTGCTTGACTGGTTATGTGCGGCTCACTTTAATTCGACACTGGATTTAACCAAGGAATATAGGCAGATTCCCTTGACTCCAATATCCCAAGAAAATAAAAAAAACTGCTTTTTACACTTCATTTGGGTTACATCAATTTGAAAAGTTCCAAACAAAGCCACAGCAGTTACATTTTCCTCTTAATTTCGTTCGTTTAAATAGGAGCATTCTTATTTATTTTCAAAAGGGAGTCTTTTTTAGACATACTTCCATTTTTAAAAATGGTTTCAAGTTTCAATTATAATAAAGTGTTTGTTCAACCAAAAAAACTCTTGTTTTCATTCCTTTAATGGTCATAGTAACAGATAATAATAATAATCAGAGATGCACGATACTTTTTCTCAGCCGATACTATAACCGATTATTCAGAGTGATATCGGCCGATACCCGATACTGATAGTTCTACCTTTTATTCCTTCTTTTAGATTAATAATAATTAATTCCCCAATTCTGAAAGAAATGCAAATAAAAACTCTCCATTTCAACAAGTTGTTTCACAGTAACTGGTCATTAACACATGAACTAAATTCTGAAGATTAAAGTAAGATTTCTTAACTTATTGAATGTTATTAATTCATATTAACAGAATTAATTGACTGAATAAAAAAAAAAAACCCTGTTAGTCTCACATTCACTCACCACTAACAAAAGCATTTCTACTTAATCACTGAACATAAAACTGGAAATATATAGGCTTAATATAAACTTTTTTTTGATGATATTATCTCATTAACATTAACTGCATATGAAATATACTATTCTACAAATATTTTACCTTTATATATACTGTATATATACACAAATATATACCTTTTTTTTGTCACTCATTTCAATATATGGTGTACTGGCCCTTTAATTCAGTGCGACTAGAGCAGGGGTGGGGGAATCCAGTTTCCCATTTCTCGTAAAACTTTATCAGTCAGAGATTACAAACTGCAGTTTTGGAGTCATTCCACACAAGAGATAAGCCATCTTTACACACAGCACAAAATCAAATGTGTTTTCCCGCCCTCTTTTGATTGACAGGATATAATCAGCCCTGACCATTGGATGTTTTTAAACTATAATCGGCCGGTAATCGGTAGCGGCCGATACATCGATGCATCTCTAATAATAATAATAATAATAATAATAATAATAATAATTGTGAAATGCAGTATACTGTGAAACCGTGATATTTTCTGAGACTTTTATTGTACAGAGAAAATCTCATACTGTTGGAACCCTATTTGTCACCCTTCTGTTTGGTTTGCTTGGAGCCCCAGCAACGTTTCAAAGACTAATGGACTGAATACTTCACCCACACAGTGCATATGCCTTATTTAGATGACATTTATAGTAATGATTGGCAGTGGCATTTACATTTGAGAGCTGTCTTGAGACCCTTGAGATAAAAAGGATTCACAGCAAACCCAAAGAAGCAATTAGGTAGGTGAAAATACAGTATCTGGGCTTCCACTTGAGCCATGGGCAGATGCATCCCTAAATTGATAAGCCAGCAGTGATTGTGGCCTGCCTATGACCAAAGACCAAGACCAGAAAGCCGTACTCCCGGCAATGGGGGAATGATTGAGTGTGAGACCACAATGTGTCCTTTCAGGGGGAAAAAGAAAACCCCATGAACTGTAGAGAGAGGGACAGATCTGATAGAGGTCACACACACACACACACGTGTGAGAGTGGAAAGTGTTGGCAAACTTGAGTGAGGTGAAAGCCTGAAAATACTGGGACAGTGTTTTATTCTTGTTTTTCTGATGAGTGTTGAACGCATGCAAAAGAGCTAGTTGGAAAAATAAAACAAGCCCAAAACTCTGTAAATGTCTCCCTGTCTCTCGAGTCCTTCCCATCCACACACTCATACAATACAAGCACTCAAATATGTGGCACACGAGTATTTTTTCATCTTGGGCTATCAAACTGATGGTCTGTTACACACAATTCTTTCAACTGTCTTTCTAATTATTTTTTTTAAACTATTTGCAACAAAATAAACTGTATTACTGATTTATCTAACAAATTTTGTTCCTGGTTTGGAATTCTATGAGGCATGAAGCACAACAGCTCGCTAATATTGCTCGCTGTTGGTGACAGGGTGTGTATAAAATGTTGTGGTAGCGGGGGTGTTGTCGAGGCCCAGCTGTGAATGGGGAGAGGGCGAGCTGAACCGGCTGGTAATACATGAGGATTCTCACCCGTGTCATATTACCATCAGTCTACTTATTTGTGTCTGTCTGGGCTTTTAGTGCCTCCTATAATCCACGAGCGAGCGACGGAGAAAGAGAGAAAGACAGAGTGTGAGGCCGCTTGGCAGAACTTGTGAGACTTAGACACACACACACACACACACATCAATAGTGTGAACTTGAATGTGAAGGAGCAAAAGCTGAGAGTGTTTGCTTTCTGTTGAGTTTTTTTTCAGTTGCTGCAGCTCCCTGCAGTTGGCTGCCCCTTCATCTGTGCAAAACAGCTGAAAAACAGTCACCGATGGTTGATGGCAGAGGAGAGGGACGCAGAACACATCATCGAACGGGTTGTACTGAAGCAGTTAGTTGCTTGACTCCTGATAGGAATCCCAGTGTGGGCCCAGTGCCACCAACCCACGTCCCTGGACGAAGCCGTGTACCTAGCTGAGGATCACTTAGCAGCAATCACTGGTCTAAGCATCTCGTTTTCCTCGCTCGCTCACTCTCTTTTCTACTCTTCACCTGGTCCCAGCGCCCCAGAACCCAGGTGCGGGGGCCCCTAACCCAGCACCCTGAACCTAGTTTCCTCCGATGCTCCTTCACCCAGTCTCTTCTAACTCCCTCTCTCTACATAGGCAGAACCTTCCACTCCCACCAGGACCAGGGCAGATCCCAGGTGGGACTGCAGGCGCATCAGGCCTTCATAGACTCCAGGTGTAACCAGACCACCGTCCATCAAAGCCTGATTCAATACAGGGCATTGGGGAATGCACAATTGATGAAGGGGAGGTGTGTGTGCATAGGGATGTTCAAGAACATGTGGAGGCTTCGGTTAGTTCTCACCTTATCCATCCACTAAATCTTAGAACAAATTGGCCAGGGTTTCTGGCATTAGTGCGGGAAATGTTTGTGGATAGGTTCTGCAGTACTGAGGCACGGTGTGGAATGTGTGTAGCATTGGCTGGGGAGGCAGTGCCAGGGCCGTTGACATCAGTTCTGCGTCAGGAGAACACGGAGGGTGGGGCCTCCACCCTTGGCAGAGATTGCTCTTGGGGATTTCCACTTGAAGAAGATGTGCAATGAGACCCTGAGGCCCGCTTTCGACCAAGTGAGAGTAATCTATGGTCAGCAAATTCAGCCTAATGTGGCGATCCAGACAGTCTTATGGCTCATTTTTATTTGTCGGGCATTTGCAATGATGTTTTGCAGGTGGTGTGCGGAATGCCCCATCCGCTGGCCACCCCAAAAGCACCGTTGTGCTTTCAAAAGAATTGGCAGGGACTTTGTTGGGTGATTAGAAAGACACATGGTCTGCCCTTTTTCAGTCTCTCCTCACAAGTAAGAGCATCAAAAGACTTTTCCAAAATCAGGTCGACAGAATTAGCAGTGTCTGCCATGTTGCACCAAAAAGCAGCTAATTTGCTAGCTACACAGGTAAAGCTGAAGAAGCTAGTAACAAATAGCGTAGCTAGTTAACACCTATGAATTCAACTATACTA
Source organism: Noturus placidus (assembly GCA_022414735.1). NCBI lineage: Eukaryota > Metazoa > Chordata > Actinopteri > Siluriformes > Ictaluridae > Noturus > Noturus placidus. The sequence continues at coordinate 74,550 of JAFFST010054113.1, forward strand.
GTAGCGTATAACTTATAAGTTAGGATATTCAACTGATTGACTACTGCGGCTCCAAGCTAGTCTTAATGGCACTGCTATTTTGTTTAATATGTCAGTCATGTTTATAACCATTTTAATGATTGGAAGTTGGTTATGAGGTTCATCCCATTTGAGGTCTGCCAAACATCATATGGAGAAGCCATGCATCCACGTGGAATGGCTTGTGAAGCGTATTGTCCAATAAACATCGAAAGTGATGTAGACACATTTAATTCCTGCATAGTAATACAATTTTAAAGATTGTGCTTCCCATGTAGTCTTAAAACAAACACCTGCACAACATTTAGGACATTTAGGACTGTATTCTGAGCTAGCAACTTGAGTCCAACTTAAGTTACATCAGTATTTATGCATGGGAAGTCCTCTGTATTCAGAGTCAGGTAAGTGACTTTTCTTTGCTCCCTAAACAGATGAATCAAATCACCTGCATGTAGTTCACAACTCTCTTATTATTCTTGAGTGGCAGAGACAGGGTGTTTCAGTCATGTCAAGACCACAGTGTTTAAACACAATCATTTGGCTTTATGTAATTGGTTAATCTGCTGTCAAATATAATAGAATGTAGAAACAGCAAGAGACTATTTAAATCTAAAAAGAAAAACTAATTGGATGATATACTACGAATGAGAAGAAATCAAGCATTTATCCATCTGACAGAAGTCTAGAATATTGACAATATATTGCTGCATAGTTGTAATGATCACATTAATCATGGCAAATTTGGTATTAAAACAGTAATTAAATGTAAACAGTATTAAAATGAATAATTATTATATGTGTGGTTGCATACCACAGATTGATATGTTGTGACCGCCCTTTAATTTGAGTTCCTCCAACTTATTCAGGTTATTGCTCTGATGGTATGCAAGAGGGGTGAGTCATATATTCTCATTTAATATGCAATATGCATGTCCATCTCAGAATATCCCAAACTGCTTATTAACTGGTCAAATTTAAATCCTAATACCACCCATCAGTCTTTTACACTGCGGAAGTAAAAAGTATCGAGTAAGAAGTATTTGCACAAGACATTTTCTATTTTAGTTTTTTCCATTTTCTGCTCCCTAATGGACATGTTCACTACGTTATGTGCAAGAAGGGCGGCTGTGGCTCAGTCAGTAGAGCAGGTTGTTCACTGGATGGGATCCGCTGGTGTACAGCAATCTTTAAGTCATACCTCAGATTCTCAATTGGATTGACGTCTGGGCTTTGACTAGGCCATTCCAAGACATTTAAGTGTTTCCCCTTAAACCACTCGTGTTCTTTCCATTTTTAAATAATGGATTTAATGGTACTCCATGGGATGTTCAACATT
>JAFFST010054113.1:78403-89110 GCA_022414735.1 Noturus placidus
GGTGATCCCATGCCGAAGTGTCCTTGGGCAAGACATTGAACCCTAAGTTGCCCCCAATGGCAAGCTAGCACCTTGCATGGCAGCTCTGCTACCATTGGTGTGTGAGTGTGTCTCATTTGTAAGTCGCTTGTAAATGTAAAAATGATATTTCTGTAAAGCTGCTTTGAGACAATGTACAATGTAAAAAGCGCTATACAAATTGATAAATTATTAAATTAAATTATTATTAAACAACTTCGATGACGGCACCTTTGGTGCAAAAGTACTGAACAGAAGTAAATAATACTTAATATTTGGTTGCACATCCTTTGCTTGCTCTAACTGCATCAAGCAGGTGACCAATTGACAATTTCAACTGTTACATTCTTCTTTTGTGATGGTTTTCCAGTCTTCTACTGCAGCTTCAGTCTCAGTCTCCTGTTTCAGTCTCCTCTTCATGCTGCTCAAATGACTGACTTGGCCAGTCTGCAACCTTTCACTTGATGAACCCCCTGATGAAGTCCTTTGTTGTGTTGGACCTTAGCAGTGTGTTTTGGGCAATTTTCTTGCTACATGATGAAGTTCCTTCCAATTAGATTTGCATTTCTCTGTAAACCAGCAGACAGAATGCTTCTGTAGACCTCGGAATTCATTCTGCCCCTACCATCATGAATTAAGTCATAAATAAAGATTAATGAGCCTGTTCCAGGAGCAGCCATGCAAGCCCAGGTCAAGACACTACCTCCAGCATGCTTTCTCGAGGAGCTTGTAAGTTTGGGATCATGAGCAGATCCTTTATTTCTCCAGACATTGGACTTTACATTACATTTACATTTATTCATTTAGCAGACGCTTTTATCCAAAGTGACTTACAAATGAGAGCACACTCACACACCAATGGGAGCAGAGCTGCCATGCAGATGCTAGCTTGCCATCGGGGGCAACTTAGGGTTCAGTGTCTTGCCCAAGGACACTTCGGCATGGGATCACCCGGGCCGGGATTCAAACCACCAACCCTACGATTAGTGGATGGAAGTGGGCTTTCCATCACTTTGGTAGAGGTCCTTCTGCTGATGAGCATCTTGTTGTATGGCCTCTATATTTCTGCACTTGAAATCTTCAAATGGTGGATTGTGATACCTTCACACCTACCCTGAGGAGGTTGTTGATGTTACTGATACATTTTGGGCTTTTCTTCACAGCTCTCACAACGTTTCTGCCATCAACTGCTGTTGTTTTCCTTGGCCAACCTGTTGGATGTCTGGTTGTTGGTACACCAGTAGTTTCCTTCTTTTACAGAACATTCCAAATTGTTGTATTTGCTATGCCCAATGCTTATTTAATGAATCTGAGCAACCCCCCCCCACCCTTCTCAGCTTCAGAAAAAAATGACTTGGTTTTTTCCCATAAGCAACTGTCTGTTATTTATGTTGGTTTATCTTTTTAACAACAAATACAGTCTTCACAGGTAACACCCAGGCCTCAAACCAGGAGTAGACATTCAGAGCTATTGATTGTTTAAACAATCAATCCAACATGGGCAACAAGAAGTCAGTCAAATGTTCCAATATTTCTGATCATGTGAAAATGCGTGTGTTCAAACAAAAATTGCCACATATAGATGTAAACAGCCGGAAATGAAAGCTGAAATTCTGATCAATGGAAGCATTCATGTTGAGAATTCAAACTCAAATTCCTTTAGTGTATAGAAAATTACAACACATTCCAACACTCTCAGAGGGGGCTGTATATTGAGTGAAAGTATATTAAGTACAAAATACTTGTTCCTTTTTAGCACACTAAGGGTATTAGTGTGACTGCAAGAATGCAAGTGGACGATGACCTCTGACCTCGTGTTGTGTGTGCAGAAGGCTTGGGTTTCTCCACTTGCTCCTCTGTGGCAGGAGATGCTGCAGCAGGGCTTGGCATAATACCACCCTCAACTGCAACTTCAATACTTGGTATTCCTCTCAGCATGTTGGCTTCTGCTTCTTGCAGCATCTTCTCAAAGCCCCCCCCATCATAATGACACATGCTCTGTCGCTTTTCTTCCCATTCTTTCTCAGCAGCCTAGACAGAGAGTGAGCGAGACAGAGACAGACAGAGAAAACTAAATAAAGCACAAAATCAAGACAATGAAGTAAAAAAAAAAAAATAAATAAATAAAAAACACAAGACATAAGGCTGGGTGATATTGCAAAAACATTTAATTTTGATTTGGTTTCTACTTTATGAACTGTGGATTACAATTTTTTTTTAATTTTTACATAATGTATTTGAAAAATTACACAATTTATTTAGGTATAAAGGGTATTTAAAAAAAAACCCAGAAAAACACAACTATTGCACTATTTTATTAGTTTGCACTATTTTATTTTAACTATTTTTGTACAACTTAGTGAACCCTTCATTCTTAACTAGAGTAAATGGGAACCATGTCTTTTAATCGCATCAAATGCCACCCCAACTGACATGTCAACTTGGGGTATTCTTCTCATATCCGCAATCCTTCCCTGTTTATAGAGTGATGTTAAATCAACATGACTGCGCACAGCATCAGAAATAAATACATTAAAAATCAAGTACAATTTTTTACTTTTAAATGATTAATACTATATATACACAAGCATTGGCTTTACATTAATCAACATACATTCATTTGTTAAATCTAAAACCCTGACCAAACAGTGCGCTGCTTGAGAAAGAAAAATGTACAGCACTGGCGAATTACCACTTAGGATGAAATGCAGCAGTATATTTTACATAAACCTGTTCATGTGACTTTTCATGCCTGTACCAAATTCCATATCTCTGTAGTGATATCTGCTTTGATCACAGGAGAAACACCACCACAGCTCTGTTTATGATACTGTTCATTTGTAATACACCTACTGTTCAAGATTGTAATACAATCTATTAATGCATATCAACTGTACACCTGTACCAACATTATAGATCAGAGTTCTTCAAATCTGGCTCTGGTCCACTGTCCAGTAGAGTTTAGGTTCAACACTAATCACACAAAAGTGAACAAGCTAACCAAGGTCTTCAGGATTACTAGAAATTAGCGCTAACCTCTACAAATTTGAAGGATTCTGGAACATTTGAGGCCTCATTGACAAGCATAAGCCATTGTGTGTCAATAATAAACAATTACAGTAAAATATTGTTTAATTGTATTATTTGTTATGCTGCTTATTTTATCTGTTCATTTCTCAGAATGCATGAATAAAGTAGGCTTTTCCCCAGATTTCTACTAGCCCTAGCTCGGTGACCAGTGGAATCTCAAACTCTAAATATTTTACAGCATAATGCTACTGTAGAGGACTTATTTCTGTGAAAACTTCAGGTTTGTATCTGGTCCCCCACCAAACTTGAAGGAAATTTTAAAAATTGTACTCTCCTCCCCCATAAAAAAAGGTATGAAAATGTATCAAATGCTCTGAATTTTCACTAAGGGAACAGCCCTTTCTGAAGTTTTCTGATTATATAGTTACTCTGGATGGTTTCTCTGTTTCATGTGTAGCAGTAAAAAAACCTTTTTCTACTCCAGATGTTCATTTGAAGCTCATGTAGATAATATTACTAGGATAGCCGTCTTTCATCTCTGAAATATAAAGTCACTACATGATGCCAAGTAAAACTAGTTCATGCTTTTGTTACCTCTCAGTTGGATTATTGTAATGCCTTACTGTCTGGATGTATAAACAAACTCCAGTTAGTCCAGAATGCAGCAGCAAAAACTTACTAGAACCAGAAGATATGACCATGTCACCCTGATCTTTTCAAGACTGCATTGGCTCCCAGTAAAATTACACACCGATTATAAAACACTATTTACCTATAAAATACTGAATAGTCTCACGCACAGTAATTGAAAATACTTTTGGTTTTTTATGATCCGCCACGCCTACGTCGATCAAAAGGTGCAGCTTGGTACATAGTGCAGGCTACAGCAGGGGGAAGAGGGGAACTCTTATTTTAACAAGGGTGTGTAGACTTTTTATATCCACAATATGACTAAAATTAGAAAGATTAAGTGTACAACTATAAGGATCAACTATAATCTAGAACCCTCCATAGGGCACTTGGAATTTTAACCACAGGAAATAGTCATCTTCGACTGATTTTTTAAACTTAAACCTTTAAATTTGTTTGTTCATCACTTGTTTGTTAATGTATAGCTTAGTGCAATGTACTTTTATGGGTACAATAGGTTGGACTGGGTTGAGGGTGTAACAGAAAAAAATATGAAAAGGTTGTCTTTGAATAAAAACTTTGGCAAATAGAAGACAATAGGAAACTGAGCACTAAGCACTGTACATTTGCATATATTCAACTGATTTTTACAATGAGAATATCTGTGGTATCTGCTGCTTAATATACATTTCCTTTGGAGCTCACCTCAATGGATGGGGCTCTGTTTTTGCCCTTGCTGTGACTGATGATCTCCTCAATAAACAGGTTCAAAGCTCCACTGCTGGAAGATCCATTACAATGGGCAATGCTAAGAGCCACTCCACTGCTGCTGCTGCTCAGTGGTGATGCGTGTTCTGGCTGAGCTGAGCTGGATACATCAACATGCCTCATGTTGCTGGTCTGTTTTGTAGGCAACTCAGGAGTGGGTGAGAAAGAGCTCTGGGCACAGTGGGGTATCAGAGGCTGGGGGCTGACAACCTCTGAAATCACAGAGGGTCTTTGAAGCTCGAGTAAAGTGACTGTGCTGTGAAGATCAGTAGGAGGTGCTGGCTCTGCCGCATCCACCATTGTGGTAATGATAGAATCTGGAGATTTTAGTAAACCCTTTGTGGCACACCTACAGAATACAAACACACACACACATTTAAAACAGTAAAGGGCTGTATTAACAAAAACTTAAATAGATCCTTACTCGCAGATATAATAGACACTCATGCAATCATTCTTCAGAATTGACTGAAAAATTCATTACTTCAATTCATCTTCTGTAACTGCTTTATCCTGGTCATGGACCCAGAGGGCAACACAGAGCAAATCTGGATGGACTGGCATCCTAGCCAGGATGCTTTCAGACCTCACAAATGAATACATCCTGGAGAGGATGCCAGCCCCTCCAGATTGGAAAATGACCAGTTACTGTTTTTAAAATCATCAAGCTTCAGTGAACCTGTGCCCACTATAGCCACTGACAAGTGGAACCCAGTGTAGCCCATCTACTTCAATGTTACATTTATTCATTTAGCAATGCTAGGCATACTACTCATTCTGAGATGCTTTTCTGCACACCACAGTTGTAAGCAGTGGTTATTTGAGTTACCATAACCTCCCTGCCAGCTTCAATCAGTTTGGCCATTCTTCTCTGACCTCTCTCATCAACAAGGCATTCCTGCCCTTCCACTGATTGGATGTTTTGGTTTTCACACCATTCTGATTTGTATAAAAATCCCTGGAGAGCAGCAGTTTCTAAAAAACTCAAACCAGCACTAACAACCGTGGTCAGTGTCTCAGATCAAATTATTTCTCCCATTCTCATGTAAGCATTAACTGAAGCTCTTGACCTGTACAGTCCAATCCAAAAGTATTGGAATGACAAGACCAATGCTTTTGTTTTTGCTATACACTAAAGATATTTGGGTTTGAGATCAAAAGATGAATGTGGTGATCGATCAGAATTCAGCTTTCAGTTTCTGATATTTACATTTAGAGGTGTTAAACAACTTAGAACATGACACCTTTTGTGGCAGATCACCCAATTTTTAGGTGAGCAAAAGTAATGGAACACACAGTTTCAAGTTAATTACAGTGAAGAACACTTAATATTTGGGTGCATATATCTTGCTTGCAATAACTGCATCATGCCAGTGACCCACTGACATCTCCAAACATGTTGGCATCAACAAACATGTTTCTTTTGTGTTGCTTTTCCAGGCTTCTTTCAGTTGTTGTTTGTTTTGGGAGTTTTCTCCCGTCAGTCTACTTTTTAGGAGGTGAAATGCATGCTCAATTGAGTTAAGGTCTGGTGATTGACTTGGTCAGTCTAAAACCTTCCACTTAGTATTTGTATCTTGTAGTATGGCCTCTATATTTAAGCATTAATTTAAGGGTGTGAAAACTTACGCAACCAGGTTATCATACATTTTCTGTTTTCTCCTCTTAAAATGATTTATTGTTTTTAATTTATTGGTTCAAATTTCACAATGAAGACAGGAATGTTCTGACATAATTTACCTTGGTTATATTTTATACATCACAAAAACCTGCCATTTTAACAGGGGTGTGTAGACTTTTTATATCCACTGTATGGGTGTGATGGTCAGGTGTCCAAAAACTTTTGATCAGTTAATGCATCACATATCAGCTCCACAGCCTCATACGACATACACACACACACACACACGTACGTACGTACCTTCGCAAAGTGCTGAGCCTCTCAGTAAGTGATTTGACTCTCTTCAGCATGCTGTCCAGTTTGTGTGGCTCCTCTTTGAGAAATTTCACAGCCTCCACCTCCACTCTGAGCACAGCCCGCATTCTCCCGTGCAATGCTGGGAACTCTCCTAAATATCCCCAACACACACACACACACACACACACACGTGTGAGAGAGAAAGAAAAAAAAATAATAATGTTGCATATTCATAACCTAACAGTCACATAATTGTACAACAGTATTAGGATAATTGGTTGACCACAGTATTTTAGGGGTTCATGCATCAAAGATCCTGGAACCATATTGTTGTTAGGATTTCTTCTTCATCTTATTATTATGGTTCTTTGCTAAATCATTGAAAGACAAAATTTGGAGGAAAGGTACTGTATGCCGTCTTCATGGAGTGGAGCCATGTTCTGTTTCTCAGGAACAGTAAATCAAAATAAGCTGAAATTTGGTATGGTGCATATCTGGGCTAATCTGTAGATGGACCCTTGTATCATAGGCTTTTTTAAATATAAACAGCTACAGAATGCCGTTTGTTTTTTGATAACCATTTCAAACAACTGTTTCCAGTCTTCTGAGGTGATCCAAAGTGCTTTTTGTCTCCATCACTATAGGGTAATAATTGTTTGGATCGGTATGATGTTTGCCTGTATTAGGTATGGGTATGATTATTGCATCCTTTCCAGTGGGATGGAACATCCCTTAGGCCCTTACCCTTTAACTGCTCAGTTGTATGAGATAAATCTGTAAAATGCCATAAACACAAATGTAATAATTCATGTGTGATAAAAGACAATGTGTTTGTGAATACTGGCACAAATCTACAGCCTCTTCTATGCATGCTTAATATACGCATTTGTTGATGAATGAGACTCCTGGACACCATGTACTGACGTATATCACATACTGACATACACAGTGCCCTCCAAAACTATTGGAATGGCAAGACCAATTCATTTGTTTGTGCTGTAGATTAAAGCCATTTGGGTTTGAGATCAAAATATAAATGAGTTTAGAGTTTCAGCTTTTATATTCTGGCATTTATATGCAGACAGGTTAAACGACCTAGAACACAGAACATTTTATATGAAACCACTCAATTTGTAGGCAAGTAAAAATATTGGTACGTGACCGATGGGTGTTTCTTGTGACCCAGGTGTGTCCTGTTAGATTAAACAATAAATAGCTCTGAAGATACACAGTGGGGGGAAAAAAGTATTTGATCCCCTGCTGATTTTGTACGTTTGCCCACTGACACAGAAATGATCAGTCTATAATTTTAATGGTGGGTTTATTTGAACAGTGAGACAGAATAACAACAAAAATCCAGAAAAACACAGGTCAAAAATGTTATCAATTGATTTGCATTTTAATGACAAGTGTGACTGACTTTTCTCTTCAGTGGTTTGATATGTGCTACACAGTGGTGCATCCAGTTGCGCTGGGCAATATATTTCATGATGAACAGTGTGTTGATTTTAACATTAACAGACAAGTTCTCAAAATAGCATTTTCAGAAAATTGCTTTATAATCTGCTGTATTTTGCCAAGAGGTTAGATGTATGCATACATGGCAGGGCGATGTGTTCTGTCTAAAATGGCAAATGACAGTTATTCCACAGTCTTACCACCCACTGGGTGACCAGTTTAAAATGTTTGTTTTACCACATTAACACACTTTGGTTGTTCTGACAACAAAGAGAATTCAAAGTCTACTTATAAAATATTTGTTATACAATATTTTCAAGTTCTATGTTCTGTGAGACACTTCAACCAGTCTCCTGCACAAATGCATCGAAACAAATTGACATTTGATATTGACATCCATCTAGGGTGATCTGATTCCAAGTGGCAGCCAAGAAGGATAAATGTTCACATCGGGTATTATTGTGCTTAGACTGTGTCTTCAGTAATCACTTGTTTCAGTAAATCACATTTAATCAGTAGCATGACTTTTCCTAATCTGTCAAAGGCAACCCAATGACACTTTAAAACAAGACCAAAAATACTAGCCAATAGGAAACTAAAAATCACAGTGTCCCTGTTTACCTCCACATAACATTTTCTTCTCTACACTTGGGTTAGGTTACCCAAATATAGCATGTTTACTTAAGTATGGCACGGCTCACTTGTAGTGGAAACAATAACAACATGGAGCATTAGGATTAATCTGAGGAGTCGAAGCATGCAGCATTGTCTGGTGGAAAAGCATTACAAGCTACAAGACTTGTGCTCATGCAGTCAGAGTCTAAATCTCTTGGAAGGCTCAAAATGTTTTCCTTGCCTCAGATTTGACTGTCACAAAGGCACCCAAACATGCCCTGAACAAACTACACAGCAATGCCCAAGTCAGCTAGACATGCTTGACTAGCAAAAGTGTATCCTGGCTCAAAGTTTAATCTGGCCCAAGCACCTCAGGCTAAACAGTTTGGCACAGTAAAGACCATCAAGCATAATCAATCAGCTGAGGATGAGCATCTCTCCCTGCCATGAACAAAATCTTCTCATTTGAACCCATTCACGACTGGCCTCTCTGAGAGCAACTCATCAGTGGCAAATACCATACTTTACTTATATTTATTGAAAATACAGTGTTAGCATGTATGAACACAGGCACAAGGTCATATCCATGTGTTTCAAGGTTATATTCTTCACAGTTCACAGAACCACACTTACATACAACACTTTTAGTTTTTTACCATAAGCAGTCACCCATTACATCTGACTTTTAAAAAGTACACACTGTTTTAGAAAACCCCAAAGCATATTTCACATGACACACAACTGGGATTTCTTTACAGCAACAGTAATGAATCATACATGTATATCCTCATTTCCTGGAAATACAGTCTTTTACCTTTAAGTGCTGCCAGACTTTCCCCAACCTTCCTCAGGCTCTCCGCTCCTTCTTCAACTTCCTTCAGTATGACTGAACTCACAGCTGTGGCCGAGCTCGAGTCACTTCTCATAGAGTCTACATACTGCTCCAAATCACTGCAAACATATTTAATGCTTGTATTTAGATCAGAACAGATGTCAGAGAATCATGATTACAATATTAGATGGAAGTCTTAGTAAGACACAGAACAATAGTGCACATCTTGTCAGTTACACCATATTTTTATAACTTATTTTGATATAAATTTTTTTAACAAAATCATTTCCTCCAAAAACTTGGGCAGGTAAAAAAAATCTTAAATTCTAGGAGTAAAATTGTGTTATAAACGTTGTCACAGGCACTTTTAGCAAGGAGTAGGGGTAAATCCTACAGTAAATCTTGTGCATGAATTCAGCTGTAAATTGATCAACCATGCCCCAGTTGCGTAGTATGAAGTGCACAATACGCAGGACATAAGCAAAGCAAACTCACAAGTGCTGAATTCCATTTACAAAAAAAAAACAATAGGTTTATTAAAAAATTACCATTAATTACTGTTGCATTCATTTCTCTTACATTAGAAGACAACTTTGCTGCAGTAGCATTTAGCATTCATTTACGAAATGTTGGATTATTTTGTCATACTATCATAATCTTGATAAACATCCCCATTTTTAAAACCATTTCGAATTAACTGGTAGAAGAGGGCTTGGAATTCCAGAGGGGACTTAAAAAAGGAATGTTGTAAATCGCATTGTAATGTGAAATCTACATGCATTGGCACCTCATTGTATTATGCATTTTAGGTGGTAGTGCATATGCATTAAGTCACACTGTGTATTCATTAAGGCAAACACAGGAAACTAGATAACATGCTATTTTAACTTGCAAATGTTAGACATGATGTTGGCTTGCAAATGTTACACGTGCAGACCTTCAGGGTCGAATTACAAATGACTTTTTCCCCACTCTAAAGGCCATGCAAAATTTCACTAGACTCACTGTGTGATTTCATTTTATTAAAAAAATGAAAGTGAGGGCCCTCACAGACAGGTTAAGCAATATTTGGAAGCATGTGGTAGACTCTAAACACCACTTAAACACTTGCAGAATATCTGCACACTGGCTAGTGCACAGGTGGCCGTGTATTTAAAGCCCAAAAGACTCATCCTACCGGTATACAGTGGTGTGAAAAAGTGTTTGCCCCCTTCCTCATTTCCTGTTCCTTTGCATGTTTGTCACACTTAAGTGTTTCGGAACATCAAACCAATTTAAACAATAGTCAAGGACAACACAAGTAAACACAAAATGCAATTTGTAAATGAAGGTGTTTATTATTAAAGGTGAAAAAAAATCCAAACCATCATGGCCCTGTGTGAAAAAGTGAGTGCCCCCTAAACCTAATAACTGGTTGGGCCACCCTTAGCAGCAACAA
>JAFFST010054113.1:90996-101430 GCA_022414735.1 Noturus placidus
GAACCGCCAACCCCATGGTTAGTGGATTAGTGGACAACCCGCTCTACCGACTGAGCCACAGCCGCCCTATTATTTAATGGCACTTATTTACTATACCTGGAGTTGTCTCATCTGCTGCAATTGAAGGCGTAACCCAGAGATGTTCTTTCTGCAATTTAGGAGGTTCACCTGTAGAGGGATGTTGCTAATTGGAGGAGCTGGGATGGAGTTACTTTCAGGTATAACTTTGCCAATTTTGGTTCCAAGCACCGGAGATGAACCTCCTGATCAAATACAGATAATAAATAAATAAATAAGTGACCTAACTCTCACAATAAACATAAACTATATGGCTAAAGGTCCATGGACACTTGACCATAAGACTCTTATGTCCTTGTTGAACATCCAAAGTTGATCCCCCTTTTGCTGCTATAACAGCCGCCCCCTTCTTCTGGGGGAGAGTTTGGAATGTGGCCATGAGGATCTGTGCTCATTCAACCCCATGAGCATTAATGAGGTGAGGCATTGATGTTGAGCAAGAAGGCTTGGTGCACAGTCAGCATTCCAATTCATCCCAAGTGTTCAGTTGCATCGAAGTCAGAGCTATGTGCAGGCTACTCAAAAACTCAGATTGGGGAAGGCCCATATACGAGTGTGATGGTCAGTGGTCCAAATACTTTTGATGTACGTATAAACACACTATATTGTGTGTGTGTTTGTTTGTGTGTGTATGCATGCATGCACACACACACACACACACAATTTACACAGTCCCCTCTGATAGTATTGGTACATGTCCGAAATTATAATCTCGATTATTTTGATCAATATTGAGATCTCGATTATTTATCACGATTATTTCATTGATTTTAGGCACATTTTGTTTATTGCACTTTCACATTTAAATAAACAGACCGCTGCTTTCACCTCCATGTTGTGCTGCAGTCCTGCTAATGTACAAATCTTTGCATCAAATTAGACCGATCCTTAAAATGAATCATCTCGTAGAAGCAAATTATAAATACAATTGTTCCCAAAATATAGAATAAGTAAAAATACAATCAACCAAATGAAAATATGCATCAAATATAACGATATATAACCAAATGAAAATAATCAAGGTGTATGCAGAAAATTTTCACATAGGCTTTTGGATTATCGAAAAAATAATCTCTGTGATCAACAAAAGTTCACAATACGAGCACATTTAGTCCATCAAGATGAATTTCAGAAATGAACACGACTTTTATGAAGTTTGAAGCCTAAATACACTCGCCAGAAATAAACTGCTAACCGTACGCTATAAACAAACCACACCACGGTCACTCGACTTCAACGTCCCCGTCACCAAGCTTCCCACAACTTCTCCAAACTTGCTTTAAAACATCTTCCATAATACGGATTTACTCTGTGGATGAATCTTCGTCCATGTTTTTTGGGGAATTGTGCACAGCAAACCTGAACCAGTTTATCTGCAACGTTTTTTCCTGTCCGGCATGGTGACGTTTAACGTCCCCGATAACGTCTTTAGTCCCATTTAGTAACTTGTTAGTGTCACGATTTCCCCTCATGCAAGCGCTGGAGCTCGCAGTATGCTCTGAAGCGCTAGAATGTTAACTCATTTCCAGGTCTGGGCATACAAAATGAAGTCATCTCTGTGCCAATGTGGTGACTGGCCATAAGTTTAGGAAGCACTTGATTTGCAGTGGAGTTTTATATGAGCGGAGCACAAACTTTAAACATCAATATCACAGTCGATCATGTTCATGTAATCGTGAATACACATACACACAAATTGCTCCCTTTCAGTTTAATATACAGTTCCAATATTAATTGTATTTCTGGATGGTCTATAAATAAAACAAGACTCCATTGTTGTTCTTTCGGCTGCTCCTATTTGGGGTCGCCACAGCGGACCACTGGTCCGGATATTTGATTTGGTCCGGATATTTGATCTGGCGCAACCCTCCCATTTTATCCGGGCTTGGGACAGGCACTGAATGCAACCCCCAGTAGCTGGGGTTCTCTGGCCAGGAATTGAACCCAGGCCATTGCAGTGAGAGCACAGGATCCTTAGCTGCTAGAGCATCAGGGAACATAATACAAGCTTGTATGAATTCATAGTTATTCTAAATTATCTTTTAATTACTACAAATGTTGCCCATTTAAGTAGCTTTAATGTAATTAGCTACTTTTTTGTTAGTACCTTGTAATTGTACTTTTTTTAAAAAGAGTAGCTTGACATTAGCTTGACTACTTCAAACTATAGCTTGCAGCTTGAAAAGCTAGTTTAAAGTAGCTTCCCCAACACTGCAATAAATGGTTACACACTTATGAACACACTTAAAATCAGGTATTGTGTTCGAGTTGAAACAAATACTTGAAACCTGTTGGCCAGTGATGGAGTTATAACTACGCACAATACCAGCACATATTTGCACAACTGTAACTGTGTGTATATATTTGTTTGGTAACTTACACTGTGTGTTTTGTGTAGCATATGGGAGAACACCTGACATACTGCATTTTTGTATGGCACAAGATTTTTGGCATGCTTTTGTGCCTTCTGTCGATTTGCTCTGCATTTCAATGTGCATCATTTCCGCATACAGTTCACACATAGTAAAAGAATGAACAAGGAAACAAAGAGTCAAAGATAAAGAGTAAATTAAGACTAGACAACGAGATCTCTGACCTGTGCTAGATGTGCTGTGTACAGGTGATCCAAGCTTCACTGATAGGTCACTGAAATAACAGGAAATACAGCATATATACACATACAAAATCACCAAAAAAAGTACAACATAACATTGGGTTACATGAGAAAAAGCACAAACATTCACACAGATCCTTTAATTAGTGTGAGCAGCCAGTGCATGCTGACGATTAGTAGTTATGCAAGGTACTCAAACTAGACTACAATACACAGATTGCCCAGCTTACCTGGTTTGCTCATTGTCACCTCTATTAATGCTGGGACTCTTTAGTAGCGCATGCTGCACAAGGCCAGTCAGACTGGCTATCTGCTCCTCCATAGCCCTCATTTTCTCTCTGCAGAGAGACAGCAAACACAGGTGCACATGCTCACTACTGTGTGTGTGTGTGTGTGTGTGTGCACGCATGCTTAACAGGGTGCAATAGTAATAACTGCAATATCAGCTACACTGCGAGCATTAAATTCACTAGTGAGACTTGTGTCTGTCTAAATGTTTTGATGATAAACTACTGAATATTAGGTGTTTAACTGGAAGGAAGTCAGAAGTTTGAATCCCAAAGATGCCATAAACATCCATAACGTTCCCTGCTAGATGGGTGTAAAGGAGGGCCTTGACTGTTCGCCCTCTCGTCTAACAGCATACAACAATGCATGAGCTGCAATTTAAAGAGATGCAATGGCATCTACTAACTAGTAATCAGCAAAAACTTAATTGGTAGATTTGCAGTTTGATTTTGCATGGCAAGTTGTATATTAAAAGAAAGTATGCTAGAATATTTCTAAAGAAACTTCTTTAGAATATATCAATATTTTATCTGTGTGAAAATGTTAATTATAACCGTTTTTGATGTCCTCATCACAATACTAAGTCGATCATGTTATTGGGGTTATTCTTTTGACCCAATATGATTTAGAACTATTGTACAAATACATTTTGAATGTAATTAGCCATCTGCCTAATAGTGTGTAGGTCCACCTAGTGCCACCAAAACAGCTCTGACCCATTGAAGAATGAACTCCACAAGACCTCTGAAGGTGTGCTGTGGTATTTGGCACCAAGACATTAGCAGGAGATCCTTTAAGTCATGCAAGTTGTGAGGTAGGGGCTCCGTGGATCGGAGCCGTGATGCACTGTGTTCTTCCACCTTTCCATCATAGACAGCAACTACTTCAGAAATTTGTGCTAAAATAGCTCCAGACAGAGTAGTCTTCACTCCCCATGTGGATCAGTGAGCCTTGGGTGCTCATGACCCCGTTGACGGTTCACTGGTTGTCCTTTCTTGGAACACTTTTGGAAGGTACTAATTACTGCATAATGGGAAAACCCCACAAGACCTGCCACTTTGGAGATGCTCTGACCCAGTCATCTAGCCATCACAATTTGGCCCTTATCAAAGTCACCCAGATCCTTACATTTTTTCCTGCTCCAACACATCAACTTCGAGAAGTGGCTATTCACTTGCTGCCTAATATATCCCACCTCTTGACAGGCGACATTTTAATGAGACAAGTAATGCTATTCCAGTCACCAGTCAATGCTTTTAAATGTTATGGCTGATCAGCATAAGTTCTGTAGGCACCATGCATCCACAGAAGGGGGGGGGGGGGGGGGGTTTCATTAGTACACCCCTATCAATTACCGGAGGCGCGCAACACAATACGTGACTTGCACTACCATCAACAATAATCCACCAGCCTTTGTTCATTCTCTCACTGCATGTTGTGGCCACACGGCAAAAGCTCACATTTCTCTCTGGTGTTGGAACCACAACAAGCTCACGTTACTCATCAGCATAATATCGATCAATACAACCAGCAGCATCATGTGTTTATCTGTAATTTTCTTCATTTCAACCTCTGGTTGTTCTGCAGGTTATTAAGGGTCATATAGGATGCAAAATAGGTAAAAAAAAAAAAAGAAAAAAAAAGAAACTATATTACGAGATGCAGCATACTTCATATTTATCAATATTATAGCCGCAGACACAACTTTTTTTACAACAGACATTTAATCGTCCTACTTAACATATTTTAATACTTGGAATATTATTGGCAATTCACAGTACTACTGTCAATCATCCCAAGCCTACTGTAAACTGAAGGTAAACATGAAGACAGGGGCCTTGCCCTATTTGCTGTCACAAGGTTGGAAGCACACAAATGTATTTGCACATGGCAAGGTCTGCCAAAAATACCAGAAAGCCTTCTCAGAATATTGGAGGTTATTATAACACCAAAGGGGGACTACTCACTTTTCTTACCAGTGGTTTAGACATTAATGTCTGTGTGTTGAGTTATTTTGAGGGGACAGTAAATTTACACTGTTACACAAGCAGTACACTCACTACTTTACATTGTAGCAAAGTGTCATTTCTTCAGTGTTGTACATGAAAATATATCATCAAATATTTACACAAATGTGAGGGGTTTACTCACTTTTGTGAGATACTGTGTATACACACACACACAATACTGTTGGCGTATATACCTTGCATTTCCCCTACAGTTTGTTGTGGAAGAATAGAATTATAGCATTAATTCAGGGTTAGTATGCATAGTTGCAGGATGATGTTAAGGACATGCATGTTCAGTTATATCCATGTAGGTCCTCACCCTTGTTTTCTCCACAAAGGAGACTTACCGTGTCTGAGGTTCACCAAGCAGTGCCGGCGGGCCATGACCTTGAAGATCAGAAGTCACAGGGGACCCCACTGCATTTCTACCCTTATCCACTGCAATAGGTCCTTCCTTTCTTAATGATTGTCTGACTGGTGAAGATCTTTCAAGACCCAAATTGCCTTGAGATTGGATGGTCTGTATGTCAATTATCCTCATGTCACCCATCCTGTGAGGTGATGGGGGTGGAGTCTTCCAACTTTTCTGCCGAAACAGAGAGCTATGTTCAGTTGGCTCCATAGTCATTCCAGAAATTCCATAAGAACGGATAGAACTTCTATGGTAGCCTTGGTCTAGTATTTCTGAGGGTGGACCATGGTGATGCAACAGAAAGGGATCACTGTAGATTCCCTCTCCTCCCCTCACAATGCCTTTGGCAGAAACATCTTCATCCGGCTTGACATCACGCCGTTCAAGGATGGCACTGGGGCATGGTGAAGCTGAGCGTGTGGGTGTGGCCAGTGGATGGCCTACTCTTTCACGAGGCATAGTGGCTCCTCCGCCTGATGAGCGGGGTCCAAAAGGGATGCGTGAAGGCAAAGCCGTTATTGAGTGGGGACTAGGGGGCATAGACGGGCTGTTCGATGTCTGACGTATCAGAGGAGGAGCATCTCGACTCGCGTACATCGCCTCTCTGTGCATCTGAGGGGAGAAAGAAGATAATTCAACATTTAAAACATTACTTGATTGAAAATATTACTGTTCCAAGAAACATGTGAATATACAAAAGTCTGAAGCGGGCTAAATGGGTATAACTTGTGCTGTTTAGGGTACACAGGGCCATTACTTAATCTTACTTTCATTTCATTTAAACTCTGGATACTTTTAAAAATAATACTTTAATGCTATTCTCCAGTAGAGGCTCATGACAACATTAATAATGATAAAATTAAAGTCAAGGGGCCATCACACTTGACTTATGCTACAGGTTACTATTTAGTAAGTAGTAGTAATAGGCACACAGTAATATCCAGTAATAGGCAGTCAAGTGTCAACAACATTTAACCATCCAGCATGCACTCTAGCAGCTCATTTTGAGAAGTTTTAGATGCACCCTAGGTGTGTTTCCTGTCACCATGTCATGTGTGAGAAACACAGTATAGCTAATATCATTAATGAGGATTTCCAGGTTTCAGCAAAATTGTCAAAACTAGCCAACTGCATCTCCTTACAAAACCATATAAACAAGCAGAAACTAACAAAAAAATTAATTAATCAAGCATTAGAACAGGAAGTCATGACTTCAAACGTGATCAAAGACCACGTGTGGGGCAATGTGATTCCACAATTACTGCTTGCTGCAGTTTGCATTTTGACCACTAGGTGTAATAATTCTACAGATTTAAACTGGTCCATAAGCAAGTACCGCCCCCAACATCAAGGAAGGCAAGCAAATTACATAAGCTGGAACATAAGCTAATGTCTGTCAAATGGCAACAAGTTTTAAAATCACTGGTCACCAAGAAGAGGTGAATAGTATTCAATGAAATTTAAAATGTATGGGAGTTGTGAATTACAACTTGACAATAACATTTGTTTTATGACTGATGTCACACATTAAATGTTACAATATAATATTATAATGACTCTTTCTGTGCCTCCCATAACCACACACACACCTGCCAACAGGAGAATCCCATGCTTGTAAAGAGATTTTTATTTTTACGGGGATTATCCACTGATGGGGATTGTCCACAGTGATGTCACCGACCCAACTAATCGATAAGGAAATTCGTTGTCGATTAATCGAATATTATCTATTTTATTCCTAAATTGTTGCAGAACACAATCAAATACGCAAAAACCGAAGGGGTCTGAATACTTTCTGATCCCATACAGTGCTAGGCTTCTGAACGGAACAACAGAAAAGCATTCAGCCTGCCATATCTCAGACAGCACAAGTTTGAATCCAGAGGTCACAGCCATCCATGGCCAGGAGTCCAAGAGAGCAAAACTGCCTCTGGGTGGGAGAGGTTTCTCCCCTCATTCACAGGGACACTAGTCAATCATGAGCCTCTGTAAAGATGCGGTTGATTGGCTTCACATATCTTGGAGGAAGCCTTAAACCTCAGTGGTTGGTAACTGTTGAATGAGAGGGGAGAGATGGCAGCTTGGTGGGAATTGGCAAAGACTAAATTAAAAAGCAAAAAAAAAAAAAGCACAGTTCCAGATTAATCATCTTCATAGTGTTTGGAAACCACTTATGCTGACATGGATTTCTCAATGGTTTTATGTTCATTAAGATACAGATATCAGCTCACTATATGATCAGCTCAGTATAATCTCAGCTTTTACCCACATATCAGTTGGAGCCACATCAATAATTTTCTAGACAAGAGATAAAGAAATGCAACACATTTAAATTCTTTAAAACACCACAATTATCAACATACTTCTTATACCAGGAAACTGTACATGAAGTTCCACTTAACCTGAGGCTAAGGGTAAAGGAGTGCAACTTAGTTTCAATTCACTTTAATAAACCACGCTCTTAAATGCTTAGGTTTTAACACACATTACTACACAAAATATTTATGTCCCTAAAGAGGCATGCAAACTCTCCATGTGCAGGCTTTTGAGCTTTTGAGACCCAGACCTGTTACTTGTGTGTCAGACCTGTTGCTTAACAGGTCTGGGAACAAGGTCAGTGTGAGAGAGAGAGAGAGAGAGAGAGAGAGAGAGAGAGAAGAGAAAAAGAGAGAGAGAAAGAGAAAAAGAAAGAAAGAGAAAAAAAAGAGAGAAAGAGAGAGAAAGAGAAAAAAAGAGAGAGAAAGAGAGAGATAGAGAAAGAAAGAAAGAAAGAAAAAAGAGAGAAGAGAAAGAGAAAGAGAGAGAGAGAGAAAGAGAGAGAAAGAGAAAAAAGAGAGAAGAGAAAGAAAGAGAAAAAAGAGAGAAAGAGAGAGAGAAAGAAAGAAAAAAGAGAGAAGAGAGAGAGAGATAAGGAAAGAGAGAAAGAGAAAGAAAGAGAGAAAAAGAGAGAAAGAGAAGGCGAGAAAGAGAGAGAAAGAAAGAGAGAGAGAGAGAGAGGTAAATAAAACACTATGTAGGTGAATGTGGTCTGGGACAGAACATACATGCCATCTAGTGCAGTGTAGCATAGGCAGGACACACAAACAAAAGTGCTGACGCGACCACCTGAGAAGGGCCACAGCCATTTCTCCATATTTGGATAGACACTTTGATGTGAGGCTGTTTAGATAATATAACTAAAATAAAATAAGTTCATTTTTCTCAGAATACTTAAGAACAGTAAGAGACTGGATCAGATTTCCGATCTGTTGCCTCAGAAATGAGGAGCAACAGGAAGAACCATGTCAGCAGTGACACTGGCAGAACGTGTTAACATGGATGAAGGTGAAACTAGCTGGAACGAAACTCAGTGTGTGTGTGTGTGTGTGTGTGTGTGTGTGTGTGTGTTCTGGCATTAAATATGACATGCTGACATTTAGATGAGAAATATAAAGATCATTCTTTTAAATATTGAGTTTTGTCACATCACAACTACAAATGTACATTGGGGTGGAACAGTACGATGAATCCCCTGTATTATAAACATGCAACTCATCACTTCTGCTACTTCATATAACTTTTGTGTGACGCACCTGGAAGTAATGTTCGGTGCTGTGCAGAATGCTGTGTTGGTTTCAATGTCAAGAAATGAACGAAACTTTCATATTTCACATCTGTGTTGAAAGTTGTTAAGCAGAAACCAGAAACAAAAACAAAACAAACTCCTTTTGACCTGTGGCTTTTTTCATGGCATTATTTGAAAGGTCTGACAGTCAATCACTCTTTGTGCTGCTCTCTTTTCCAACAATCGAAGCTTTATTGCAGTGCTGAGTCAGATGCTAAAGCAGAACCACACCCAGCAGAGGTGAGGCTCATATCTCTGGCTGCTTTAGTTCAGCAATAATAATATCCTGTGGACATGTTCAGAAGAACTGCAGACCACAAAGTTAACGACACACCCCAAATCTTTAACTTTGTTCTAGACAAAGTCATTTGTTTCGATGTCCAACAGGACTTGATGTTCATACCACAGTTCCTCTGAACATGATTTTTAAAAAATTCCACAGGATATATTATTGTTTACCTGAAATGAAATGGATTAAATACTTTAATCCGCCAGTCTCTGTATACACACACACACACACACTTTACACACAGACAACTGCTAGCAACAAATGAATTGGCTTTAGGGTGCCTACCTTAATTATTACATAATAGCTACTAATGACAGGATATTGTTTATTTTAAAATACATTGTATGACGGTTTTATTTTAATAACCTTATAAAGTGGATGGCTGATTACTCAAAAATAAAGTTGGCCTGGATTGTAGAAATTTAGGTCACAAAAATTTGTCCTAGGGGACAGAGGGCAACAATATTGCCTGAGAAAAAGATGGGTGTGAGATCCTAGTCTGTTAAACAAGGTAATTCAATAAGGCAAACACACACACAAACAGTTAATGTTAATATATATATAAAAAAGTTTATATCATATATTACCAATTTGATGTTCAATGAAGTAGAAATGCTTGTGTTTGTGAGTGTGAGACTAACAGCAGGTTTTGTTTTTTTTACAATTCAGTCAATGATTATAAGAATTAATAACATTCAATAAGTTATGAAATCTTACTTTAATCTTCAGAATGTAGTTAATGTTAATTAGAGTAATGTGTTTTCTGTTTATGAGACCAGTTACTGTGAAACAACTTCATGACATGGAGACAATAACGTTTGTATTTCAATTTCATTCAGAATTCTTTTAAGTTAATTGCTATTCATTTAGAAGAAGGTATATATAAAAGAAACACACACACACACACACACACACACACACACAAATATATACACTGCTCAAAAAAATAAAGGGAACACTTAAACAACACAATGTAACTCCAAGTCAATCACACTCCTGTGAAATCAAACTGTCAATCAGTGTTGCTTCCTAAGTGGACAATCAATTTCACATGCTGTTGTGCAAATGAAATAGATAACAGGTGGAAATTACAGGCAATTAGCAAGACACCCCCAACCTTTGGCATTTGCCAGAGAACAC
>JAFFST010054113.1:123125-138335 GCA_022414735.1 Noturus placidus
TGACATTCCCTTTAGCGCAGCTCCATCTAATTGATGCATAACGTAACCCCCAGCCTCTACTGTAGCGTCTATTGTATGCGCCTTATAATCCGGTGCGCCTTATATGTGGACAAAGTTTTAAAACAGGTCATTCAATGAGGGTGCGCCTTATAGTGCGGAAAATACGGTAAATGGCGCACTTATATAGCGCTTTTATCCAAAGCGCTTTACACTGTGTCTCATTCACCCATTCACACACACCCACACACACACACACACACACACACACACACCAATGGTAGCAGAGCTGCATGCAAGGTGCTAGCTTGCCATCGGGGGCAACTTAGGGTTCAGTGCCCAAGGACACTTCGGCATGTGGAGTCATCCGGGCCGGGATTCGAACCGCCAACCCTACGATTAGTGGACAACCCGCTCTACCAACTGAGCCACAGCCGCCCTACAAGTTTACAAATTAATAATGTGTCTGAAAACTAATATGCCCCCCCAGCTCTATTTGACAGTATTAGCCAGGGGAGGATGTCCACCAAGAGTTTTTAAATACCATATAAATATGGTATAAAAAAATATAAATATGGCATATCGACTTTGGTACTTTTGGTGGTATCGGTACCAACTACTAGATTTTTGGTATCGTGACATCCCTCCCTGACACACACACACACACACACACACACACACACAGTGGAGAAAATGTTAGAGAGGGGCGAGGCTGATATCACCAATCTCAGTCCTCTGCTGAAAAAGAAATTTAAAAAAGCAGCATGGGATTACTAATGGATATCTCAAAAACGAAAGGGGAGTTGTCCTCGAGGACGGACATCCAGTTTGCAAAAAATAAATAAATAAATAAATAAATAAAAACAAAAACATACTTCCTTGCAGATCAAGAGATATGTCCCTTTTATAATTTTAATCCCCAACAAAATTCATGTGAACTTTTAAACATCAATCATAAAACGCGCCATGAAAATAGTTTTCCACGTCTTTGCTCCTGGCTACACCTGCATTGTCTGTCCGTTCAGTAACCTCTGCCTTAAGGCTGGTTCAGTCTGGAATGTTTTTTCAGCATGTTAAATGGTCCGTTTCAAGTCCCATGACTATATCAATGGCGGTCAACAAGAGTGTTCACACGCACGTGTAAAACGTGTGGCGTCAAAGCGGCAATTTTTCTCTCAAAAAAAATCTCAAGGATGTGCACACGTCAAAATCTGAAGAAGTAGAAGAAGACGAAGAAGGAGAAAAAAGCTTACGAGATACATACATGAGGAAAAAGCGTGAGGATGATTTCCGGAGTGGACAGGCTGCTAAAAACAAGAAGCAATGGAAGTTCATGACATTTGTCAGCTGTATTATTACAAAACAATGCCATTCAGCATGCAAACTTCCAATGTAGCTGTGGTATTTAATAACTCTTGCAACTAAACCCTTGAAAAGCACTTATGTGAAATGGTTATTAGGAATCTGGCTCTTTACTTGCATCCACCATTTTAGTGAGAGAGTGCATTAGTGGAGCTCTACAGAACAGCTCAAGTGAGCTTGTGCATAAATCCAGCCATGCCAGAAGAAATGACTTCTTGTCAAACTTTGTGCATGTCAAAAGGACACAAAACTAGACAGAAATTGATCAATTCTATGTCAAGACAAAGACAATATTTAGCGAGACGAATGTCAATACAGGAAGCGCCTTCAGACTAGACTCCAGTCCATGTTTGGACTCAAGTCCTCCAGCCCTACATAAATGAACAAAAAGAGAAAAACTGTGGATGTGATACACAAAATGGTTTAAACTAATTAGTTAATTATATCGCAATTTATTATTCTATATTTTTTTTTTAGCATTTCCCATGTTCTCTGTGCTTGAGGGATTTTTTCTGTAACTTCCATGTACACTTGGCAAATGTTTAACTTTTCCCATCGCCATATTACTGACGAATGATGAGCTGATGGACAAGTTTTACTACTTGAAAGAAAACTAAAAGGAAATAAAAATTTTCTCCACACTATTCCTACAACTGATACTGCATTCCTGCTGCAATACTTTTTTTCTAATAGACATCTTGTACTTAAACTATCAAGTATGCAGCATGAAATATGCTTTTGCTCAAGCACAGGCTTCTTAACAAATAATGAAACTAAACCGTGGGGAGAAAAAATAAATAAATAAATAATGGTACTTTCGAGAGTCTCAGAATCGTGAGCAGTACACTTTAATGCCAGATCTGAAACATCATAATATTTCCCTTAAGCAAAAAACTTGATTCTGAATTGCATTAGCGCAGACAGATGTCTGATCTTCAACATGACTGCAGGCTGCAGCTTGCGTGTGCTCCTGCTATCTCTATAAACGAGAAACAAATGTTCAGCATAGCCAAATGAGAAACACTGTATGAAGAGACAGGCTTAGACAGAATAGTAATTCAGGATCCGATCACAGATGCATCTAAAATACAGTTTTAATTAATTTAAACTTGTTATTAATTTAAGCCAGACAGCTCAGGAAATGAACAACCTTTTTCTATAGAGCAGCTAAACAATACTTCACAACAGACGATTGTTTAAAATATGGAAGATCCACGAGTAGCTACAGTTTCTGCACTCTTAATATTTATTTTCCTGACAAAAGCAACCATAATGTTTTAAAAACTGTAGTTCAAAAAATGTAAATGCGTCTGAAGATAGCGATAAAGATAATTTATGTTAAAGTCAGATAATTTATGTTAAAGCCATGCCTCCAAACAATTTCCTACAGACCAGATTTAGAGCAGAACAAACAAAATGCAGCTGAAGTTAAATGATAATCATTTAAAGACTGTTAAAGTTAATAGTTATGCAATTAATGCATACATCTAAAGTTCAACTTCAGTGAATAGAGAGAAAAGCACACTTACTGTCGCTCTACGCAGTGCAGGAAAAACAGACATTCTATCTGTTCAAAGCGTTGTGATTCCACAATGTCTGTTTCACAAGCTTTATTTAGAGAAGAAATCTCTTCCCCCATTTCCCTCCCTCTCCCGGTCTCTTTCCAGCTGTTGTTCATTTAAAGTAACCAATCAGAGCTTCTGGGCCAAGTGGAGGCTTCTCTTTCAAAGTATGTGTGCGTGCATAGAGAAAGGAATGTAGGTGTGTTTTGAGCACGTACGATTAAAAACCTGAAAGAGGGTGAAACGTTTGTGTGTGTGTGTGTGTGTGTGTGTGTGTGTGTACCAGCACATGTTCATGTTTCTCAGTCTCCTTCAGAATGATTTCTTGTGTGTGCCTAACCACAAACTAGCTCTAGCCCATAATATGTGCCTATTTGTGCATAAGTAGAGCCTCTGATCTTACTGGCTGGATGGAAAATAACAAAATTGCATTCACCCGTATGACTTTCATGAACACACGCTCGCATACATACAAAAACAAATCATTTTGAAAGAGACAGAAAACATTTGCTGCATAAATAATATATACAGTATACTTAACTTTAAACTTCCTGCACTTTCTATTAATATGGACTTTTCCAGTAATTTTCCAGTCTAACTACAGTGACTGTGTTTTAATCAAACTGCAGTTCTACCTGCCATGTCACACAATTTGATTGACACTGTGTGTGTGTGAGTGTGTGTATGTATGTACCTAGTGAGCGGTCTTTGGTCTGGTTAGCAGAGCGCACCACAGGTAGGCTGGCCCGGGAGCGGGAACCACGAGTGAAGGCAACAGGCACTTCACACTCCGACATGACCTCTAAAGTATCCAGAGGCACCAGTGAGCTAAGATCTGGCTGGTCACTGAACACTGGTACTAGATTTGAGCACACCACACCTGCCCTGGCACTCTGGTTCTGAAAGCAACAACAGAGAAAGACACATATAGAAATTACACAGTTTAACATTTATTAACGTTCTACTGGAAGCAGTGTGAAATGCATCGCTTCTGCAATCCAGTTAACCACAATAAATTTCATATCTTTCAACCCAAATTTCATACACTAATAATGTAATTCCAAAACCAAACTGGTGTGAAAATGCACAGGGGCCATCACAAATACACAGAACACTCAATACAGAGATCTTGAGATCATTTACATTAGCATAAAATAATCAGTCATCAACAGAGAGGCAAAACACAACCATCCAATAATCAGTCATCATAATCAGTACAACATCCAAACACAGAGCAGAGAAAGGACCTGAGCGCACAACCAACAACAGTCCTCATTATTTCAACTCATAAATCAAGTCATCTTAATTCTATTTAAGCATTTACTAGATTAATCGTGTGGCCTGTAAATGGAATACAATATTCAGTGTTTCCCAACCGGGGTGCCGCAGCATCCTTGGGTGTCCTCTGATAAGAGCAGGGTATATTGATAAATTGCTAAAATGTGTATAAAACATTAAATATATATGATAAATATCTGGAGGTCTGAAATAACACAGACACTGAAATAATAAGCCAAACAGACACATGCATAATAATATATATATATAAATAAATAAATAAGAAGACTAATTACCTCCCCCTCGACCCCACTCACTGACCTGTCAACGTCAGTATGTGTGTGTTTTATCCTAATGATTAGCGTGTGACGATGCGTGTAGTGCAAAAGAATATGGACAGATTTCTTAAAAGAAAAGCTCCAGATTCTTCTGGACCATCAACTTCATCCTCATGTAGCTAACGCATAGCATTAGTGTTTGTGTAGGGTGCCAAAATTTATTTTTTAATTTTCAAAGGGTGCCTTGACTGAAAAAAGGTTGGGAAACGCTGCAATATCATCTTAAATCGTATTAAAGCCGATTTCAGCCCAATAATCAGGTGATTCCACACTTGTATATTGTTCATTAGATATCCTTCATATTCATACAGAGGTAACTGTTAACCTTAAGTTAGTTGTGTTCATTAGAATAATAATATATTGTGTTAGAAAATGAAATAATACAGTATCTATCAGCGCATCTCTCCTATTTGCCTGATGGTACTTGAAGTAGTGATGCTACCATCTCACTACTAGAACATGGGGCTAAACTAAATGAAATGTGATTATTGAGTCATATAGACGTATTAAATACACTACTGTTTAACTTTTAATGAAATACAAACTGTTTTTGGTGATGAACTCAGATTAATGGACCGTGAATCAGGCAAACAACACATTCATGGTAAACAAAGCATTGGTTTCGTTCATATCAAGGGTTGGGATGGATGCACACACTCACACATGCCCACATACACAAAGGTTAACTGGGGTGCATATACTTCACTGCCCTGGCAATTACTGACTCTGGGTTGATGAATTGACTCAATTTTTAGCAGATATCTCTGAATGTTAAGTTCACACTGCAGCGAAGACAACATCCCCTGCAAACACTACAGATACAGAGAGTGACAAAGAGAGTGAAAGAAGGAGCGCGAGAGCAAGAGCAAGAGTGAAAGAAGGAGCAAGAGAGCAAGAGAGTGAGAGAGAGGACAAATAGTTTATTGAAAAAAAAAATCACAGATATAAGACTAAATGAACAAACCATTTAATAATTCCAATTCTCTAATGAACACCAGTGTAATGTGACAACTGGAGGTATACAAGCAGATTCTTAAACAAACTCACTCACTCAGTAGTGTTCAACTATTAAAAGTGTTTCCTAATTTCACCAGTTGTTAATATGAACATGGTCATAGAGTCAATGCGCATATCCATGTGTAACTATTGGAACGGCAAGGCCAATTTATTTATTTGTGTGATACACCAGACATTTGGGTTTGAGATCAAAAGATGGATATGAGATGAGAGTTTAGGATGTCAGTTTTTATTTCCAGGTATTTACATCCAAGTGTGTTCAACAACATAAAACATAGAAGTTTCTGTATCAGACCACCCAATTTTTAAGTGAGCAAAAGTATAGGATCAGATAAGTCTTGAAGTAAATTAATGCAAATAACACTTAATATTTCTTAGAAATCTATTGTAAAAGTGGTCAACCCTTTCACTGTACAATTTGTCTTTCCATATTCAAACGTTCAAAATTACAAAAGGTATTGTGTACTTTAGGTCCGCTTCTGGATGGAGCTCTCGTCTGCTCCAGGTCCAGACTGCTGAGACGGAGGCTTTTCAAGGCCAAACATATTGCAAATAAACCAATGGTTATCTCTTTAATTATATCTGTTGTTACCCAGATGAGGACGGGTTCCCTTCTGAGTATGGTTCCTCTCAAGGTTTCTTCCTCTTAAACATCTTAGGGAGTTTTTCCTTGCCACTGTCACCACTCAGTGGCTTGCTCAGTTGGGATAAATTCACACCTTTAATATCTCTATACCGTGTTTATATTCCTGTAAAGCTATTTTGAGACAATGCCTATTGTAAAAAGCGCTATACAAATAAAATTGAATTGAATTGAACTTTATTGCCATTATAAAATGTGCATGAATCTGATGAATATAATATACTGTATTTGGGCTTGACTGAAACTGAATGTTTTAGGGCGGCTGTGGCTCAGTCGGTAGAGCGGGTTGTCCATTAATCCACTAATCGTGGGGTTGGTGGTTTGAATCCCGGCCCAGGTGATCCCATGCCGAAGTGTCCTTGGGCAAGACACTGAACCCTAACTAGGCCCCAATGGCAAGCTAGCACCTTGCATGGCAGCTCTGCTACTATTGGTGTGAGTGTGTCTCATTTGTAAGTCGTTGGAAATGTAAATGTAAAAAATGATATTTCTGTAAAGCTGCTTTGAGACAATGTCCATTGTAAAAAGCGCTATACAAATTGATTAAATGTTTACTGAAAACGATACCATACATTTTTTGGGACTCCCATTGTACAAAGCTGATGACATTTCCACAAATGTCAGACCATGACACACAAAGGGGGTAGGGGTGGGGCTTGCAAGTATTGTCTGTTAATACTGGAGAGTTCAAAACAGCTATACAAGCCATTCAAAATGACACCCATTCATTTAGCACACGCTTTCATCCAAAGCGATTTACAAATGAGGAAAGCGATAGATCAAGCAGAGAACAATACAAGTAGTGCTACTAAACAAGATTTTTAATTGAGTTCTAGAGAAGCAAGAACCAATGTAAGTGCAGAATTGTTTTGTTGTTTTTCCTCAATAAGGCGGGTGGGGGGTTCACGGAAGAGGTGGGTCTTTAGCGGTTTTATCAATAGTGACAAAATTCTGCTGTCCGGATTAAGGTTGGAAGTTCATTCCACCAGTTAGTTTAAAGGTTCTGAAAAGTGATTACTGTAATTTTCAGACTATTGAGCGCACCTGAATAAGCGCCGCACCCATTAACTTTAAAAAGAAAAAAAAAATTTATACACACATAGACCGCACTTGTCTATAAGCCGCAGGTGTCCACGTTGTAACATGAGATATTTACACACAAAGATGTTACACAGAAAGATTTTTATTTACTTTTAATTAAATACCTACCATAAATGATTTTTCCCCCGAACAGTGCCTGTAATACGACTGGTTAACAAAATAAAAAAATACAGTTGCCTACCAGAAAAAGTCATTGACCGCTCACTTCATCTTCCTCGCCCAATTTTTCAGTTTTTTATTTGTTGAAAAAGTTTGAAATATCCAATAAATTTGGTTCCACTTCATGATTGTGTCCCACCTGTTGTTGATTCTTCACAAAAAAATTACAGTTTTATATCTTTATGTTTGAGGCCTGAAATGTGGCAAAAGGTCGAACAGTTCAAGGGGGCCGAATACTTTCGCAAGGCACTGTAGTTTATCAGAAGGTAAAATAATTTGTCATGGCTCACACTATGTTCCTAAATTCTGTCATCATTAGTTTTCTCATGACTACTTGTGTGTTATATTGTGGCACATTAATTTCACCATCTCTAAAAAATATATATTTAAAAAAAACCCACTAAACTTCAACTGTGCTCCAAATTTTCGTAATCTCCTAAAAGAAATTGTCTTGCATCTCTCCTCCTGTAAACACTGTTATTGCCTTTTCTGCATTCGCCTGAATTATTTTCATTTGGTTACATATTGTTATATTTGATGCATATTTTCATTTGGTTGGTGGCATTTTTATTGTTACTTATTCTATATTTTGGGAACAATTGTAGTTATATTTTGCTTCTACGAGATGATGCAGATTAAGGATCGGTCTAATTTGAGGCAAAGATTTGTACATTAGCAGGACTGCAGCACAACATGGAGGTGAAAGCAGCGGTCTGTTTATTTAAATGTGAAAGTGCAATAAACATATGTTGTGCCTAAAATCAATGAAATAATCGTAATAAATAATCGGGATCTAATATTGATCAAAATAATCGGGATAATCATTTTGGCCCTAATCGTGCAGCCCTGTCAGACCAAAGCACCTCAGGAGAAAGACCTCATACAAACTGTGAAGCATGGTGGTGAAAATGTTATTGTTTGGGTTATAGTCTGGTATTTGCTATGGTTTCAACTTCTGTAAAACCATGTGCCTAAAAAACGTCTATGTGAAAGCAACTGTGTAAATTATAGATCTGGTGTCACAGGGATTTGAGGATTGCTAGATTCTGTGCTGTTCCAACTGAACTGGCTGATTTCTTGACAAAAAGAATGAATGCAGCTATGAAACCTGGAATGAAATTATGTCCAAGATGTCTGAGGCTGCCATTTGGAACCCAGTACTGGGGTGGACCAAATGGACTTTGAAGTAGAGACTGAGGATATGTCTCTAGAAATGTATCAACAAGCTTTTACATCCACGGGTCGATCACCATTTTTATTATTTTTTTTAGCGTCCTGTCCACCCTAGCCGGGTATGGACGACATCCTCTGTGACGCATTTCCTAGTTGTACATCTTAGAAGATTAATTGGCTAGATAACGCGAGGGGGCGCCAACACACATTCATACACTTCGGACACTTTAGACACACCAATCAGCCTAGCATGCATGTCTTTGGACTGGGGGAGGAAACCGGAATACCCGGAGGAAAGCCCCGCAGCACAGGGAGAACATGCACACTCCACATACACCTGGCCCTGGCAGGACTTGAACCCCGGACCCTGGAGGTGTGAGGCAAAAGTGCTAACCACTAAGCCACCGTGCGCCCGGTCACCATTTAATTTCACCAATTGAGCCAACCAATAAAATTGTTATATGTAAAAGCAAAACTTGGTGATGAACAGAAAGGTACAACCAATATTTTTAAATTTGGTTAAACTGACATGGAATGACCCCAACACAGGTTTGTGGACACCTGATCATCACACCCATATGTGGGCCTCCAAAACTGTTGCCACAAAGTTGGAAGCACACAACTGAACATGATGTCTTTGCATGCTGTAGAATTACAATTTTCCTTCAATAAAACTGAGGGACCCAAACATGTTCCAACTAGACAATGCCCCTGTGCACAAAGTAGGGTTATGTAGACTAGATTTCCCAAGGTTGGAGTAGAAGAATCTGAGTGGCCTGACCTTAACCACAGTGAACACCTCTGGGATGAACTGGAACGCTGACTGCACCCCAGGCCTCCTCACAATACATCAATGCCTGACCACACTAATGTTCTTGTGGCTGAAGGGGAAAATCCCCACAGTCACAATCTAAAAGATAGTGTTAAGGCTTCCCAGAAAAGTAGAGGATATTATAACAGCAAAGGGGGACTAAGTCTGGAATGGGAAGTTTAATAATTGAGGGTTATGGTCATGTCCCCACAAACATTTGGGCATATAGTATATCTTCTTGTTGGGATGCATGTACTAGTGTTTACATTAGATACATGTAGAAACAGAACTTTGTTTTCACCAGCATTCAGATATCTATTGTCAGAGTACAGTACAATCCAATATTGATGATTTCCTCCTAAAATAGTATGCAGGCACATGTACATAAAATACAATGACAGCATAATTAATTTAGAACAGCTAAAATTACAGTAGCTATCATTGTGCTACTAATGAACACGTGAATTTGGGGAAAAAGAAAAAAGCAAAAGAAAGTGTTCCAGCTTTCAAGAGCACATTACGTCAGCCCTTGGCCTTTCATTCTCAGAGGAGAAAACGCTTCTTTTGTTTTGGTTCTCTGCTGACCTTGCTATACGCCAAAGGTAAATCAAAGAGGGGGGAAGGAAAATAAGGACAGTGAAAAAAGAAAAATTCACAATGTACAGGGTGTTTGTATGAGTAACTCTCTGAAGTATAAAATCCTACTTGTGCTTGAGTGAGCAAATGGGAGAAAGTCCTGAGACTGCAGTCACTACACAAACCTCTGCAAAGCAAAATGGATGTGGTACAGTCACAGAAAATAGCAACTGGAAAGGAAGAATAAAGCAGAACTCAGGAACAGAAATATCCGAGATGAAAAGTTGAATTAAACTAGTCTCAATGTGAAAAAATATTTATGCCTCAGAAAATAGAAATTCCACATACAGTTAAATGTGCAGTTTCTTTGCTAGATGTTGTTATACCGTTTCGTCCAGACAAGGAATTAAAATTCCTTAAATTCCTGACGCCGATTTTAAGCCACTGCTTAATCTCAAACCAATTTGTGTTTTTTTAGTCTGATAGCAGCAAAGTACATACCAAACTGCACTAGTTAACAGCCTAGAAAATACATTTCCATGCTACCAATTACAAGCATTCCATGCATCAATTCCATGCAACATGTGCAAAATAATACATATGAAAATCATGAATAAGACCTTGATGCCAGGAAACCATAAGCTCTGGTGCCTATAGTTTGGCTTGCTCTCTTGGAGGTGTGGCCACTGACTCATAAAAAAAGTATCCATAGCTCAGCCTGATGGGGCTTCAACGAACTTTAAACAACATCTGTATACCTGTATGCCAAAGGAATTCTGGAGCTGCCTGTCATGGTGATGACTGAAGAATTCAAGTGCACGAAGGCGAGCCTCGAAATGACTCCCTCTGAATCCATCAAGTGTCAAGTGGTTTTTATTGTCATTTCAACCACATATAGCTGGGTACAGTACACAGTGAAACGAAACAACGTTCCTCTAGGACTATGGTGCTACATAAAACAACAAACTAACTACATGAGACAACTAAATAAGACCTACACATTTTTACATAAAGTACACATGCAAATGTATGCAAACACCAGAAGACAGTACAATACTAAAGCAGGACAGTATCTCAGGACAGTATTACCAGCCAACTGATAAGATCTCAGCAATGAGAAAACCGTGTCCGGCAGACAGTGTTGGTCAGATGCAATCTGGCAAAGGCTCAATAAGACCCGTTGGTGCAAGTCAGCAACAGAACAACAAAGATGAATAATGGTAGTGGATGAAGTGTAGACACAAGAGGAGTTGATGAGATATGCAAGAGCAGTGGCTAAGGAAAAAGAGGGAAAGTGGACAATGTGGGAAAACACTGAGAAGAGCACGATCAGCTGGAGAGATTTGTGGGGAAAAGAAGGAAGGTAGATTAGTTTCCTAGTGAGAACCATTTACGATATTCTCCCAACTCCCAAAAATCTCAATCAGTGAATTGGTGAAATTTGCCCACTCTGTGGAAAATCAGCAAACATCCTCTTATGCAGCAAGATAGGAGATACACCCATAGGAGATACAAATGGAGGCACAACCAAGTCCTGAGATGCCTTACGTCTCCCACATAACCCTTCATCACCTCAGCAAATACTAGAGTACTGTACTAAACATCTAGTCCTGTGTGCTTGAACTCTGCATCTTGCTACAATTTGAGTGCATATACCTGTTTTCAAGAATGCACTTGTGTGGACAAGCTGGGGGTTAGCTCCCCACAGGGATATCTACATTTACATTTTACATTTATTTACATTTATTCACTTAGCAGACGCTTTTATCCAAAGCGACTTACAAATATCTAGTGAATGTATTCATCTATTAGTTGATTAGTCAATGCAACAACTACCAGTTATTAGAACACAAAGAGTTAATGCAGATTACTGTGGAAAGAACAATTTAAATACCACTTGGTGGTTCAAGAAACAATTTTACCAGCAAATTCAATGAAATGGGAGTAAAAGTATAGGATTGTAAGATATTATCATCCCTACATGACATTCCATTGCCACGATCCAGTTATGTTTATTGCCAATGATATTTTTTATAATTATATAATATATATTATTTTATTGGCAATAATATTATATTATTATTGTGCAAAACTTTGCAAACATTCTGAGATTCTGGTCTTTGGTGTTTGTAAACAAATAAATATGCACACATCCTGGATGCATAAAGACCCGAGTAGCCCATCAACCGGACTGTACTGTAGGGCTGCAATACGAACCTCTCTGATCAACAAGGCATTTCCATCCACAGAACTGTTATATAATATATATAATTTTTCACACCATTTTGTGTAAACTCTCAACTCTGTGTGTGAATTTCCCAGGAAATCAGCAGTTTCTGAAATACTCAAACCAGCCAACATCTGGCACCAACAACCATACTATGGTTAGAATCACAGAGATAAAAGTTTTCCCCCATTCTGATGTTAACATTAACTAAAGTTTTTTAACTGTATCTGCATGATTTTACACATTTTGCTGCTGCCACAAGATTGGCTGATTGAATAACTGCATAAATGAGCAGGTGTACAATTGTTCCTATTAAAATCGATGGTGAGTATTTTGTGTGTCATGTGATCAGGTCACCACCCTGCTATCTGTTCACATCAAAGTTGATCCCAAAAAAAGTCGATTCACTGATTCCAGGCATTGAAAACTAATTGTCAACCCCAAAGCTCTGGATTCAATTCCACACACTGAAAATGTTTCACGTCATTAAGCGTTGTTGAGGCCACAGCAGACAAATGAAAAAACATGACTATGAATATGTTTACATGGACAGCAGTAATCTAGTTATTGACCTTACTCTGATTAAGATAATAATGTGATTAAGGTGTTTACATGAGTCACTTTTAGAATACTCCTATCATGTTCCCGTTTTACATGTTCTAGATCATAATTAGATTAAGAGCCCGTGTCATTACGTCACCGCGCCACGCCGTCCAACGTCCCTACAGAATTTCACCTATCAACATACATCGTCTTCGTTATGGTAGCGTATACAGTTCTGGGTGTTTTTATTAAAAAGATTTACGGATGCTTTAAGTGCGGTTGATTATTTGTCATGCTGTATGTGCTAATAGACAACTGCTTGAAGCCGTATAGACAACTGCTTGAAGCCATGGATGTGTCCTAAATCACGTAGTTTCTGTCTGTATAGTAGCCGAGATGCATGTATTTTCTCCCACTACAGGTCTATAGTAGGAAAGTATGCGGTTTGGGACGCAGCCGAACTCTCTTGTTCGCCATAAAACGTAAACCTGCCAGGTGTGATCGTGTCCTGACGCAAACTGTGGTAAAAACGACGTTCATAATGTGATTAAGGTGTTTATATGTCTGTAATACACGTCCATAATGCGACTAAAACAGGAGTACTCCACCTGTCTTAATTCCATTAGAGCTTAATTAGATTAAGGTAAGTAAAAATGGCTGTTACATGGTAGTTTCTTAATTAGAGTATGGTCTTAATCGGGTTAAGAGTGGGTTATTGTTGTCCATGTAAACTCAGCTAATGGGTTGTTTGGTTATGATATGAATTCTTCATCTTATTCCAGCCCTACTTTCAAACTCTCAGATTGAGGTCAAATGTATTTGTTCTTTCTTCCTTGCACGCTCGTCTTTAATTTTTTTCTGCCTACAAGTAGTAAACACAGCATGCTTAAATGAGCATTACAAGCCAGTCTGAAATGCACCCATGCATGAGAATTGTGCAGCCAAACATAAGACTGCTTTATACCTATAGGCGCTTACAAGGAGAGTGCATGACCCCAAAATAACCCTCAAGCACTCTAACATATCTATTCACACAATGTTAACAGACTACCAGAAACAATAAAGAAATCCCACAGAACATAGGCAAGAAGAGTGGAAGGTTTTTGCAACCATGCTTTTGTAATGATTTTAAAAAGAGATCCTTATGTACCGAAAGCCAACAGCTGCAGTTGTCACTGCACATGTCAGCTGCCATGAAATCACAGCTTGAGCTTAATAACTGATGCAAATGTATGGCATTTAACTGGTATGCGTCCTGAAAAGAAGGATAGAAGAGTGGTTACTCTAAAAATACTAAAATGTATACATCTGAATTTCAGTCAACTTTAAATCAGTACAGCTGAGGTGCTGGCTGCATTGTGTGTACACAAACTGGACAAGTAGTGAATTATCAACATGTTCCTTAGTATTTAATAGTAGCGAAAGACTTCATATTTTTCTGCTCATCTTTATATCTTGGATTTGTTACACTATGAGTCATAAATGCAAGTTGAGACACAACACCATGATCACCAATTCCAGGGACTGACAGTATACACATCATGAAATTGGGGCTGTATGTCTCAAACTGCTAACATTACAGCACTCTAAATGCAAAAATATAAAGAATGGAAGGATATTAAGAACTGTACTTCATGGCTTTTTTTTTTTTAATTGTAGGCTAAAGGTCATCATCCTCTGTGAACTTTGGGCTGAAACTACCAATTACTTTTGAGTACTCCATTATTTCATTATCTGGCCAATTAATCAAATAATCGTACAAGAAAATTAGTTTGAAATGATACGATACAATTATTTCTCCCCAAAAATGCTGAAACACATGTTATGTGTGTGTGTGTGTGTGTGTGTGCACAAAATTATTCAACCTCCATTGCAAATCAGGTTTATTGTCAAAATTTACAGACTCCCAGCTGTTTGCAATGAACAGATGACGTTTGCAATGAACAGATGACGTTTGCAATGAACAGATGACGTTTGCAATGAACAGATGACGTTAACAACTTTGCAGGTGTTTTGAGTTAATTAGCTGATTAGAGCTCTTCTCAGGTCAACATTTTTGTATTATAAATTCTTTATTGTAATATTTTGACATACTGGATTTTTGATTTCCATGAGCTCTAAGCCGTAATCATCAAGATTAAAACAAAAAAGGCTTGAAATATTTCACTTTATGTGTAATGAATCTAGAATATAATTAAAGTTCCATTTTTTAAATTCAATTACGGGAAAAAAAAAAAAGAACTTTTCCACTATATTAAAATTTTTCGAGATGCACCTGTGAAGAAACCAGGATGGTGCAAATAGGTGCAAATACTTTTCCACAGCACTAATATATATATATATATATATATATATACACAGTGGTACCTCTACCTACGAGCAGCTCCACCTACGAGATTTTCGACCTACGAGATGGAACACGG
>JAFFST010054114.1:9007-24592 GCA_022414735.1 Noturus placidus
AATATCCAATAAATTTGGTTCCACTTCATGATTGTGTCCCACCTGTTGTTGATTCTTCACAAAAAATTACAGTTTTATATCTTTATGTTTGAGGCCTGAAATGTGGCAAAAGGTCGAACAGTTCAAGGGGGCTGGATACTTTTGCAAGGCACTGTATATCCCTATGGTTTACTTTATTAGATGGTTAGTAGTAATATTGATCCCAGCACGGCGAGGACAGGCACACCTTTTAAGATTTATTAGTTGGAAGGTCAGAGGTATGGGTAAGCCTGTTAAGAGATCTAAGGTTTTTATATATTTTATATATTTAAAACTTTTAAAAACTCCGATATAGTATTTTTACAGGAGACTCACCGTTGTATTAAAGATCATAGGTTATATTGCCCTTGGGTTTTATAATATTTATACAACCAGTAATAGTTAGTGTAGCCATCATGTGCCGAGGTGGGGTGGGGGGGAGGGGTATGAAAATGAATCATGTGTAAATGAACCACATGTAAAATTACATATAAATGAATCATATATAAATCTTGTGGGAGGTATGTTACTAAGGTTAAAAGTTTGATTCTGTATGGATTTATGAAAATGAATCATATGAAATTAAATCACATGTACATGAATCATAAGTAAATTAATCATATGTTAACTTTCCTGGGTGGGGGGAGGGGCTGTTATCGGGGTAAAAATGTTGATTCTGTATTGATATATTTTTTGTTTTGAAAAAAAAAAGAAAAGTAGAGTAAGTGGTTAAATAAAGTCATAAATCTCGAATAGTACTGGTGTCCAAACTCACACAGTTCAGAGTAAGCAATTAACCACCGACGGCGTCAGCGCCCAGGCCGACAGAGCGCGAGCACAAGCCCCGGCTGCACCGCGTGAGTGCTGACTGTGTTTGATTTGCACGTTTTAATATTGCGGTCTGTAATTGCAAAACCCGTCAGCAGAAACTGAATGAAAGGAATGACTCGGTGCAGTGACTGATACCAATTAGTTCTCCTTAGTGACTCATTCAAAAATATTGAATATGTAACATGCTGACAAAACACACACACACACACACACACACACACACACAGTCCTGAAGCTCCTGATGTCCCTCAAGCAGTGTAGTGACTCACTCTTTCCTCAGACCCAATCCTCTTCCTTCTGCCTCACTGTCCTGCTGCCCCCCTCCAACCCCCACTCACTTTCATTAATCAATGATATAATTAATTAGTTAAGCATTTCTAAATACACCTATCCATGATAACATGTGCAAGTGACCATTCTATTTGAAAGGCAGCCCCCTCAGATCTTTTGACAGCTCTGAAGGAAGCATCGTGTGGATCCTTCTTGGAGAATCCAATCCCACGATTCCACTCTCAGGATAAGCTTTCCAAGGCAATCTGCAAAACTGTCAGTCAGCCAAAACGTCCCTGCGATGCGCACAACTGCGTGCCTAAATCATCGGACATTTCGTTTCTCAAAACTGACCTGTCTATGTGGATCCTGACACCAGGACAAAATAAATGGCTTTCAAAAGAAAGTCGCTTTCTTCCTCAGTTTGGAGTTAGCCCTGGGTAGGAGGCATGGGAGGCAGAACGTGATGGTGTCCATGGTCCACTTCTTCCATTTTGTACAAGAGCTATTATCCAAATGTTAAAGGAAAAGGGGAACTTGTGTAGATCGTAGGGTTTGTTTGTTTGTTTGTTTTTGGAAAAGTTTTAGCGATGACAAGAACTGGACTTTTGATCAGGATAAATCCACTTCCTAGCGAATCTCTTGTGGAATGAATATTGGACAAACGTAAAACTGATCAGGCGTGCGGATGACGCACATCTCAGGATTGTGGGTAGAATTGTAAAAAAATAATAATTTCTGGACATTGCGCGTGAGATTGCTGAGCTACGCACAGTTTTATATAGCAAGGATTACAGACACTACAGACACTGCTGTTTGTTTTGGGGCTTCAGTCACTTCTTGGTTGTTGCATTGTTGCATATCCATCTACAGGTTGTGAAACTGATGGATATACTGTAATAATCCACACTGGGGGGGGGTGTGGTCTGTTGGGGGCTTGGAGCCTATCCCAGGGAACTCGATCGGGCATGGAATGTACGGGGTGGCAATCCATCACAGAGCTCATTCATTTTTACACAAACACACACACACACACACACACACACACACACACACACACACACTACTTTGCTGTGTCATGGACTGAGTTTCTTTCTCTCCTTTTGTCTGTCTGCTGTTCCTCTAGTCCATGGCAGTCAGCTGAGAGAGGGTAATGATGCTGAAAACGCCAGCTCACCGCTGTGAGCAGCTGATCTGATAGCAGCTGTATGTACTGATACCAAAGACAGTAGTGCAAACACAAACACACACACACACACACACACACACACACACACACACACACATATACACACACACACACAGAGTGGAGATTTATATCAGTGCTTTATATGACCCTGTCACACCTGGACACAGTGTGTAACTAGTGTTACATATAGTGTACAACATTTTTAGCCTGCATATTAATTCATTAATTAATTTGTTTTGATGGGGGTCCACACACGGTGTTCTAGAAAGGGTCGATCCCGAGGCATAGAATTGCAGGATAGTAAATGCAAACGAGGGAAAATGCCTCAAGGGCTAGTGGATGCTGCAGATCTCCACAGCTTTCTTTTCTCAGGGAAATGCTTGTAACAGAGAAGACAATAACACTCAAAAAGGTATAAAGGAGTGCCAGGAGGTTAGTTCAAGTTGTGGAGGAGAGCACAACTGTCATCAATCCCTCCAGGTCATGATCAGGCGACAAGGAAAAGGTAAGATGGCTATATTCCTGCACCATTTATTGGAAATGAGGCCTCGCACATCACTACATGACTACAATCTGCAAAAACGGCAATGAGGACAGCCATGACACACAAAACTCCTTACTCCTTTGTGTGTGAGGGGGTCAGGAAATATTAGACCATCTATTGATGTATATAAAATATACATAAAATAAACACAAGGGTCACAGACAAACTGACCAAAAATGACCATCATATGAGGTTCAATTCAGATCTCAAAGAAGAGAAAGTGACATCATCCATCGGTGTAAATGCGTCAACACACTCAAGGACAAATGTGCATAAACATGGAACACACACATACAGAAGGAAAATTGAAACATTAAGAATAGTAATAAGAATATAAACTATGGGATTGTGATAGAAGATTTTTGTTTTCTATGGAAAATTCCCGAAAAGGGGAGGTATATAAGAGCTCCTGTGTCTGTACTGATTGGAATCATGACTGAGAGCTCTCATTCGTGTGAATTCCGGAGGGTTGACCGGAACGAATGAAATGGACCCTTGCTTTTTTCCCTCACCTACTGGCCTGTTGTCTTATTTGTTCTTCAGAATGCAATTGAATATGTGAGTATTTATTCCTAGAATAATTTCTAACTGTGTTTGGGTAATTTTGGGTAAATAGGCAAAATTTTAGACACAACACTATCCAGGATGGTAACACATGCATATACTCTGCAGCCGAAAGAATCGACAGAATAAATAATATTATAAATAAATAATAATATCAGCACATTGAAAACAAACTACTTACCCATGGATAACTGCATATAAATGACACGTACTTTATATTCTGATTATTTTATTCAGAAAAAAACAAACAAGCAAAAAAAAAAAAAAAACCACACGTTTTAAGTGTCCTCTGTACCGCGGTGTTTACCAGAAATCATTTTTATTTTGTCTACGAGGACAATGAGGCCAAAGATGTGTCACAAATCTGGTGTTAAATGGCCGCGTGTTGGATCAGATTAGTGCTCAGACTGCGAGAGCGATCAACTCGGCACGCGTGGCTGACAGAAAATTAAAAGAGAGGGGAAAAAAGACCCCATTCAAACATGATTCACATACACAAATACCTGATTTCATACCTGATACCGGTGTGTTGAGGACTCACAGTTCCTGCATGTGCATGTTATACAGTATAATCCAGATCAGTTAGTGCTTGATGAATGAGATGATCGGTGCGGATACACCAGGTGGAAGCGTGTAGTGTAGAGGACGCTGATGTAATGCATGCCAGTCACAACTTACTGTCCACACGGTGAAATACATACTCCTAGACTACAGAGGAACGAGGAAGCTAACAATACTGACAGGCAGACGGAATTACAGATGGCGTGGATGTGCACATGCTGCGAGCACAAAACGAATAAAATCCTTTCATTCATTCTTTTATTTACAGTCTACAGACAAGCCTAATGAGACCGAGATGTCATTT
The DNA here is from genome assembly GCA_022414735.1 of Noturus placidus. Classification (NCBI taxonomy): domain Eukaryota; kingdom Metazoa; phylum Chordata; class Actinopteri; order Siluriformes; family Ictaluridae; genus Noturus; species Noturus placidus. The sequence continues at coordinate 13,289 of JAFFST010054114.1, forward strand.
ACAGCATGGTGGTGTAAACAGCAACATACTGCAAAATAAAACACCAAAATATATTATAATATACTATATTGTATTATAGTCACATCTGCATCTACAAATGGCTGCTGCGAGTTACAGGTGTAACGAAATACAGTGAATACAACCAATGCACACGGGGCGCGTTATTGTTTGTGTAACTGTTGGTTGTTTGTTTGGTTATATGATGCTCATGCGTTAGCAGTCAGTATCCCGATGTTAGCGACTTAGCCATAAATGCGTAGCCATTATGGAAGCATGCTAAGTGTTTTTCGTTTATGTTCTGTCTCTCGTATAAATAAAGATATCGCTCCTGCGACTACTTCCAGCCTCCCATTTCGTAACAGAGTGACATCATACAGGTGTGTCTTAAAAAATTTGAATATCGTGGAAAAGTTATTTATTTTTTCCCCTCTCCTCATAATTTTCATACCAAAAAGTGGAACGTTTGTGCGTGAATCCTAAAACACACCAAACTCACAGTGACGCACGGTGGTGGGAGCATCGTGATATGGGGCATGATATCTCTGCAAAAGGTACTTGGGGCATTATACATCATCGAAGAAAATGTGAACAGAGCGATATATTCAAGACATATTCGAGGAGAATTTCTCATCTCATCAGTGAAGAAACTGAATCTGGGTTTAAGATGGACATTTCTACGAGCCACAATATCCTAAGGTGCTTGCTTGGCCATGCTGATCTCCTGACTTCTGAAATTGTGAGTTCATCACAATGGGATGCTCGTAGCCTTGGGGAACTAATGATGATTTAAACCTACTGAAGCTAGAAGCTGACAGGTTATAAGGTTGTCAGTCACATGCTAATGCTATATTTAGATGACAAACAACACTAGGTCCACTTCCGTTATTATTTGCATGCATGGATCAGGTTCAAAAGCAGTTAAACAGCTTTATAGTGGGTTATCAATAGGATTTTAGGTCATGTACTTACAGGAAGGATTTGACGTCCATGCCCCTGGTACGTATTTGCCCCATCATGTGATCCCAGCTGCCCGGGTTGGAGCGGGACCGCGCCCCTGCGCCCGCTCTGTAGCGAGATGCCCCGGGTGCAGCTGGGCTGCCCCTTGCCCCCGGCCTTGCACCCCCCCGCTGCCCCCCGCCACCCCCAGAGCTACTGTGTAACTGCCCCAGGCTCTGTGAGGTGGCAGGGGGGTCGTTGGGCGGCGGAGGGGGCCGGGGGGTCAGGGGCTGCTGGAGGCTCTGCTGTCGGACGAGGGGCCGAGGACGACATGCCGCAGGTGCAATGTGCTCCAGAGTGGACGCTGTGGACAGCGGGGATGTATCCCCAAAACTGCAGGAGACATACAGGAGAACGAAGGAGACGGGGCATGTAAAGTAAAAGGAATGGCCAATGAGTCATGGATTAGGAGAGGAACGAGGAAACTCAGGGAGACATGATGGGATGAACGAGACAGGAAACGCAAGGGAGGGGATGGAATATAGTGATTATTTTATAAGGGGAGGAGAAAAGCCACCAGGAGGACGAGGACAAAGCGTTAGAGTTTAGACACAGGAGAGAGGAAATATGTTGGTTTAGATTTAAAGGGAAGAAGACGATAGAGAGGGAGGATGCAGACATTTCAGGCAATAATGGATTGATGAAGAAAAAGAGACAGAGAACAAAGTTAAGCAGCAGTATCATCAAGTCGTGGACACAGTGATGAGGCTCGGTCTAATCACAGACCACTGGCCATGTCTTTGGGTCTTCATGAGTAATTTTATGAGTGCACTCAATCTGACAAGGCTATCATCTTAGCTATCTGGCTAGTCTTAGCAATGATGATCATGCACAAAAATGACTTCATTCTTCCGTACAATATGAATATATAGTCCCAAAGACATGTCCACATTTCTGCAAACAAAACCCAAATACACCTCGTCAGAGTCACTTCAGTATTTCTCTGATATGGGTTTTTTTTTTGTGTGTGTGTGTGTGTGTGTGAGAGAGAGAGAGAGCGAGAGAGAGAGTATGGTGACCCAGAAAAGCAGTCCAACTTTTTTAAAATAAATACAGCATTAATAAAATTGTATGATTTATTTATTTGTATGAACAGCTGTGAGGGTGTCCTGCGATGAATTGGCACCCGTCCAGCGTGCACCCTGCCCTGTGCCCCATGCTCCCTGGGATCGGCTCCAGGTTCAACCCTGTAGGAAAAGCGGTGTAAAAATGGATGGGTATCCTTCTTTTGAATCCAAAATCATCGGTCTCTCTCTTTTCTCGTTAAAGTCGACTTGCTCTTCAGGGCCACTGTATTGACGACGATAATCCACGTGCCCTGTACCACTGCTTGGTGCCCGCGTGCACTCAGTGCGCTGTTCTGGAGTTGCGAACCCTGCTGGAGATCGGCACCAACACCAATCAGTGTCTTTTACAAAGTAAGTTAACGTCAGCGACTACCCTCATCTCATTATTTCACAGCTGTATAAAAAAAATTAATGAATGGCTGATTTCTCCTTTTTCATGCTGGTGAACGGATGTGTGTGGGGGGGGGATTCAGGACACTATCTATAAATAAATAATGAGTATCTACAGTATTGTGTTAGTTTGATTAGGTGTGTGAGTAAGTATAATCGGTTCTGAGTGCACTAGCAAGAACTGCTCGTTGTATTCGTCCACGTGGCTGTAGGGACGCCGCCGTGTTGTGTTGCTTTCATAAGGACATTTTGGTGTACATCAGGATGTTTCATTTACAGTGCACGAGAAACGTTCATTAACGTACAGCAGGCACGTGAGAATCAGCAACGTGATGAATTTCAGCATTCTTTTGAAAAAGAAAACGGACCTTTTTGACAGTGTCTGCTCATATTACGATGTCTGTCTAGACGTCGTTTGCATTCTGTGTCTCTGGTGTGTGAACTCTATAAGGCCACCTTGAGCTACAGGAAGCACTGGACTCATTACACAGCGCACTTTACAGCTTGCGTAGAAAAAAAACAGCATTTAAAATATTATAAATATATAAATATATAAATATATAAATATATAAATAAATAATAAAAATAATAATAAGCGGATATTTCTATGCATGATTTAAAAGGGAAGTTCATCAGCTGAAAGAGCTTGATCTGTTTTTTCAGTCTCATATTAAATACATCATGCTGGAATGTGTTTGCCGTGCAGCTCGCTGCAGATTTGCTCCAGAGCATCGATGCTTTGAATTTTTATTAGATTTTTTTTGTCATACATGAGTGGAAAAAGTATCACGCGCTTCCCAAAAAGTAAAAAAAAAAAATGTACAAATAAAAAAAAAATCTGCAACGTACGTCAATATATAAATAAATAAAATAAAAAAAAAAAAATATATATATATATATATATATATATATATATATATATATATATATGTTTTTTTTTCTGACAAATACCAAAATAAATCCTTTTGAAAGCAACCTTGGAGGTTAAAAGACACCAGATTCACATTGCGTGATTGTAGCATGTGTTTATAATGGAGCATTCTTTTCATAATTTTAATCAAAATTAAAATAAATAAATACATTTTTAAAAAGCACTTCTTGGTAATGGATTCAGACGTTTTGGATTTGATCGTGTTTTTTTTAGTTTTTTTATTAAATGCACGGACATGACCAAAAGCAAACTGTTCCTTCGCATCCCCTTCACTCCTCCAGCTCAACTTCCTCCCAACAAATCCAACACGTAGCAAACACTGCAGAATTCACCTCTGTCTTGGAAACTGAAGACTGGTACGTCTAGTAACTCATACAGGATCTTCTTATAAACAGAACCCAATTAACAGCACGGGAGTGAAGAAGAGCGCGAAAAGGAGGAGAGAGGACCAGGAGCATTGGAGGATTGAAGGAAAGACCGAAGGAAAGACTGAAAGCTTCAATGTATATAAAGTAGTGATCAGAAAAGAATTGTGACAACGTTATTAACAAATAAGGGGGGGGGGGGGTGAACAATGGATTCGGCTACATTTCAGGTGTCTTTCTAGGCTTCGCAAATCCGTTAAGATTCACAGAGAAACTACATGAGCTGGCCTTTAATACGTTCTTGATTAGAAAGATCATCTCCTTTGGTCAAGATCGTATCAACACCAGAACGGCATCCATCAAGTATCGCAGTTGTATTGTGATGCTGATGATATACATCCACTTTAAACTTACATGGATGGATAGCAGGACTGTCTCTGCTACAGTACTGTCTAACAGTGGATTCTGAAGTAGAGATTTGTTTTTGTTTATGAAAGCATGAAAAAGATTATACGCTATTTCCTCAAGCCCCTTCATCAAACATGTCCCCCGTTTCCTGTGGAACATGCTTAAAAAGCGTCCTGTATCTTGTATCTTGGCCCCATTACTGTCACTCACTTGATTGGCCTCAAGACGCCGGAGTGCATGTGGCTCTTGACTGTTTGCCACCTCCCGGCCTTGCTGCTTCCTGCCTCTACACTCCTGGAGCTGTCGCTGCGACTGGGGCCGGCCCCTGTCCCCCCACCCGCCTCGCACCTCTCCAACGAGCCACTGCAAATGGCCAGGAGAACGAGAATGGGACGGACGGACGAACGCACACAAAAGAAGAGACGGACAACAAAACAAGGCAAAGAAGAGATATGAATCCATCAAATTTGAGCAAATCTTTGTCGGTGGTAATCCAATTCTTGTTAAAATACTAGTTTTTCTTGTTGAAAGACAGGACAAGTTTGTGGCATGTCAAAAAAGTGGCATGAGAAGCTATGTGAATAAATAGTTCTTAATAAAGCATATTTACGGCCTGCTCATATCAGTCTTACAGTACGATGCATGATGCAGGGGCCACATCACAGTCTAACAGCTATCTTAATCTACACAAGATCGTTCTCTGTGGTCTGCAGACCTGAGACGACAAACCAATCGGGGTTTTTTTCGGCGCGGATTTGTGGACAGGTACAACGCTTCACGCTCGGTAACCGGAATAGCTCTTTAAAGATTGTAACGACTCTGAAATGCTGCTACTCATCACATGAGGCTCGAAACGAGTAAAAGAATGACAACGCCGCCAAACTACCTGGAAGCTAAACTCTGGAACAAAAACAAACAAAAAGAAAGAAAGAACATGTACTGCTAAAAAGTAAAAAAAGATAAGATAGGGACATAGCGGAGGGTAAAACACAACGTAACAGCCGTCCATTCATGTGTCAATTTACACCTTAAATACTGTTAACTTCCAGGTTTTTGGTCAAGCGTATAATCCAATCACAGAAAATGGTTATAAGCTGTCAATCAAACTGTTTGTGGTCGCACCAGAGGCGACAGTAGTTTAGGGTTTACCCGCTACGTCCCCAGTCCAAGAAGGGAAACACAGCCAGTCGAATCACACAGAGGGACAAAACAACACAATAAAACCGGCATAGAAAATTAAACAGCCATGAGGACGTTAGTAACAGCAGCAACATGGACGCTGCCCAGTGGATTGGGGTTAGGGGTTAGACTTATGAGGATAAGATGTCAGCCGAGACGGCTGTAGAGAAGTTGTTGTTGCTGTTATTCATTAAATTCGACTTCCTTTTGAATCAAAATGACAGAACGGACTTTAGTGCCCTAACTCACGAGCTCCTCACCGACGTGTGTTTATTTTTTGTAAACAGATGAACACTCAATTAAGAGTGTACTAACTCAAGCATGCATGTTTCGCAATTATTCCTAAGTGTATGTGTGAAAGAATGTTTATCCTTTTTAAAATGATACACGATGTGCAATTAAAGCAACAAGCATTTAGAACCTGAACCAGCGGTAATAATTCGACTAAATAACTTGATAATATGACTTCCAGTTTTCAATACAGAGAAATGTGGAAATGTAATAATATTAAACTTCCTTCCATTTCTTGACATTGTTCGATTTTTCAGTCAGCAGTGCGAGCGGCGTGTTCACCTCCAGATGTTGTGGGAACAGAGGTTCTGATTAGAAAGGTGCTAGGGAGGCGATGTGGGGTGGCGCCAGCCTTTCCCATGCCAAGGTTCTCCATCTATTATAGCCTGCTTTCAGTTAGTGGCTGATTTACCCGAAGAGCGTGGCGAGAGACAGGACTCTCCTTCTCGCCGTCTCCCTGATAACGACCTCAATTAAGCAATTAAACCAGCAAGCCCAGGGAACGTGCAGCCAACCCTCAAGCTCTGCTCTGGATATGCATTAAGTCTGCCCAGTGACAAGTAGGATTAAGTCTGCTTAACTATAGCGTGTTTGATATTTTAATGAATCACTGCGTGCAGTATATGATGTAACAAATGGCCTTGAAAAATGTTTCAAGTACACCATTACTTTTGATGTTATCATACAACGCTTTGGGCACAAGACTTTCTTCCCTAAGGAGGGTGTAATGTCACGGTAGCGGCCGGTGTTGATGTCCACCGGGCCAGTCTCTGTTTAGACCAACCATGGTCCTGGAGATCTAACTTCCTGAAGACTTGAGCTCCAACCATAATCGTGCCTACGTGACCATCTAGTCATCACCTTAAGAAGTTCTTGATCAACTACAACAGATTTTGGTTGGAGATGAAACCTGCAGGACGGTAGATCTCTCTAGACAGTGGAGATCCTTGTCCTTTCCCACGGCTATGTTCGAATCGCCATCATCCAAACACAATTTGACCGTACCACTGGGCTTTATGAGAAACGCTCATAAGGTTCCCCATTCCTACAATCGACTAGTTGAGAAAAGAAGGTTATTTGACATTGGACAGGAAGCCTGGGGACAACCACCGGGTCACTCCAGACTCAACAAGCCACCAACACATGCAAGGCATGAAGTTCTCCCACTCTTTTTTCTGGAATGATCGTTAGTCTTTAGAGAATGCTGTGGAGTAAAAGGAATCACACACTTCAGGATGTGCTGTTGGGGTGGTACTGGAACTCTGCTTCACGTTGGGCTGTATTGCATCACCCCGAGCAATGATTATTTACCTACAACACCTTGGCCCACCATGTATTATTCCTTTCTTCTTAGCTGAAGTAACAGAAACATGTGTCTTGTTCTCAATGCAGTTCTGTCAGTACAACATAAACAAATTATTTGAATTAAAAGCGGCTCATGGTGATGGACCCGGACTGTCGGACCAGAACGGCAGGGTGAAGTTCATTACAAGCAGCCGGTTAGAGAAGAAGGACAAAGGCTTACATACGTGTTTGCTACGTCCCTGTGCTGACAGACAGAGACGCAGACAGACGAGCACTTACTTGGGCGTCAGACGTGGGTCTCCGTATGGAGCATAAGGAGACATGTTCAAGAGGAACTCTTTAGGAGGGTAAGAGCTCCACCGCTGCTGAACATTGCTGCTGTCATTATTATTCCAAAAGTCCCTGTCTAAGTCACTGGAAGCAGAGAGAGATGGAGAGAGAGAGAAACCAATTGTTTGAATCATGAATCAAATTTGATATTATATTAAGTACCTTTACGATCATTTCTACTCGCCTTGATGAACTTTCCGATCATTTCGTCTTCAGTTTGAGGAAACAGACTTGCACAAACATAATTTATGCTTTTCAGTCATGCTAATTTGCTCACACAGTCGCTGTTCCTGATGGCACTGTTCAAGATTTGTTAACCCCATTGCTGGGGGTGGGGGGAGGGAGTAAATTATAGATATTCACCCATATTCTGCTATTTTAGGTAGAAAATCCTCCAAGGAGTATACTATTTTGCTCATTTGAAAGACACAGCCACATGTAGACACAAATCTTTAGTATATCCCAGTGTCAGACTGCTGCTGGTTCTTGAATTTCCCCTCTGGGATCAATAAAGTATGTATGTATGTATGTATGTATGTATGTATGTATCTATGTACCTATCTATCTATCTATCTATCTATCTATCTATCTATCTGATACTGAGTGATTTAATGCTCGTTTACATATGGAAGCACAGGTCCATCATCTGTGTGAGGGCTTCATATCGATATTCACTGTGCAGATTTCATATAAATGACTTTATTAGATCTAAAAAACAAACAAACAAACAAACAAAAAAAACCACAGAGCAGTGCTGCTGCATTATCATGGGGTCCCTAACATCAATGATAGATTTTGAAGACACACCCACACTCAAGAAGGACCTTACTTGATGGCTTTATTTTCGCCCCGGCCTCGTACTGACACCGAGTCTGGAGAACTTGCTGTGTCCAAACTTGGCTTATTCCTCTTCCCCTACAGAGGAGGACAGACATGGAGAAAGATTTTACAAAATTTGATTATTTAGTATTGAATTATTATTTCTCACATAAAGGCACATAAAATGCCTTGCATGCACACACACACACACACACTTCCCAGCATTCCATCAAACACTTGTATATGCCATGATTTCATATATGAAACCTTTAGGATTATTCTATTATTTATTATGGGATTCTCCCCTCCAATAAGAAAATGTGCAGCATGCTTACTCCTTTTCAGGTTCACAGGGAACCTGGAGCCTATCCCAGGGGGAATCGGGCACAGGGCGGGGTACACCCTGGGCAGGGTGCCAGCCTATTGCAGGGCACAATCTAATACACACTCACACAAACGCCAATCAGCCTACCATGTATGTCTTTGGGCTGGAAGGTCGCCGGGGTGCCTGGAAGAGGCCCCCAACACACAGGGAGAGCATGCAAACTCCGCATACACATGGCCCCGGTGGGACTCGAGCCCTGGACCTTGGAGTTGTGTGGCAAACAAGCTAACCACTAAGCCACCGTGCGGCCCTGCAGCACACACACTCCTTCACATTTTATGAATGTGAATGGAACGAACTGATGAGAAAACAATCTTTTTAAGCAACATTCGGACTTCCTGTTTGGTGGAACAAGGCCCTACATGTGTGTTTGGCCTTTTCAATTTGCTATAACGATGTCACATGGTGCGTATTCAAGGCCTCTTGTCATCTGAAGCCATCTCCGCTTAAGGGAGTGATGGAAGCTTTATTTATTTATTTTATTTTTTGAAGCATAAACAAATCCATGCCATGCACCTGTACCTAAGCTACTGCACTACACTTTCATTTCCAGCAATTCCAGTGTACAAGCCATAAAGGATGTGACCCGTTCAGTAAGGATCTCTTTAGGGATTCCAGCTCAGGGGATTATGCAACACCATGCCTCTGCCCCGATATTCACAGAGAGTGCTCCACATTACATTATCCACAGGGACTAAAATGAAGCAACACTCTCAGTGCTAACTGGTCTACACACACAGCTCAGTGTTCAGGGTCTGTGCGACAGCTGATTTCAGGTGTCATTACCACTTTAACTCCAAAAAGTCCTTCTTTCAAGTGCACACAGAGCTACAAAGCATGGACAGGACCACTGCAACCATGTGAGCAATGACCAGTGGCAGGAGATAAATGGAAGGTTCCACAACAAGTGGTTTTCTTTTGGAAGTAGTGTCTGCTAGTTCCAAAGCGTGAGTTAGTTGCTAGTGTGAGCTAGTTCCCTTTCCTTAACTGTCTTAACTGACTTAACTGTGTCCACGCCCTCATGCAGACAGCCCAATAAAAGGTTCCCGCTATGTCACACTCATGCCCAAAAGGTTGCCTGTTGCCCCAAGATGTCTTCTTCGATAACAATGTAGTGGTTCTGCGACCAAAGAACTGTCCATGTACTAGTTTGGTGTTTGATCCAGGCAACTTGCCTTCGCAACTCCGTTAACTAACTTGGTAATCTTCCACAATATACTGCCACGACACAATTTTGTACTCCTTGCACCTGCGGTTATGACATTATTTCTATAACAACCTGGAGGCAACTGTGTATCCGTAGGCCAGGCATATTCAACATAGCGTCATACGCTTTCTGAACCAGCATGTGATCTCCAAGAGAATAAGAAGCAGCCACTGAGAATACATCAGGGTCTGGCTTTGTACGAGAATCTGTCTTACTGCGCTCCTCTGTGTTTGGCACTTCTTCGTGCCATTAACAAGTCTTGCCAACCACCAAATACTTTTTGTTACAACACTGTTAAGGAGCTTATGGTCGTCTTTCCAGGGGGCTGAGCATCCAAGCCTTCTGCCCAATGGTTGCTCACTCCAATTGCACAGCTCTGGTTGTGCATGACATAGAGGTTGACTATGATACTTTGTGGTTGCCTTAGCCATCCATTGTTATAAAGAAGTATAATTTGATTTCAATGTTCAAGGCCTTAATTTGTAGTGTAAGTGAGGAAACAAATGAAGCATCTTGCTATCACATGGTACTTTGTGTTATAGTCTTCTTCATCTCACCCTTGTCTTGTTTTTGCTGTTATATCGAGGCTACTCTATTGGGATCTATTCCATTTTCACCTAGACCTTCAATACACTACCTTTCTCTCTTACAAACACACACACACACACACACACACACACACACACACACACACACACACACACATATCCATTTGAAATGTTGTCCTCTTTATTACTTGTCAATAATCAGTTACTCGTTATTTGACCAATTGATTATTCGTGGAAAGTAAATTTATTAGAGTCAGTAATGAACGTTAAATATGTAACAATGACAGGATGTATATTTGAGTTGTCATGACAATCTCATCCTGTTTGGTGATGTTCTATTAACAAGGTGTGACTGTCTAAACAGGAGGTTCACATAATGTCAAGAACTTCACCATCACCATCATCATCTACACTAAATATGCGTTTACGTAACAAGGACTGAACGTCTAGAGAGCTGGAAATTACACAAGAACGCGCCCTGAAAGATTGCAGCTGCCAGAAACAGCGTAAAAGATGTTAACTGATTTGAAGAGGGACGAGGAAAGAGTGGCGCGTTCGCACTGCTCCAGCAGTGGCATCGAAATATGTTTCCTGCCAAGACGCAAATTACTCTGCAATGATCTGTCTGATGGAGAAACACACCACCTCTGGCAACGGAGGGAAGCGACGGCGCGGCACATGTATTTATCATTCAACAACAGGTGGAGAGCGAGAGAGAGAGAGAGAGAGAGAGAGAGAGGGAGAGAGACAGAGAGAGTGAGAGAGAGAGAGAGAGAGAGCGAGAGAAATGCATTCTTGTTTAGGAATCACGTAGTGTGACCACATTAATATGCGTTTTTCATAAACAGTGTCTGCTATAGCGTCCTCGCACGTCAGAGTCCGAGAATAATTAGTGCGTACAGACATATCAAATGAAGGCTTCTTTTTTTTTTTTAAACAGAAGTGGGATCTATCTATCTATCTATCTATCTATCTATCTATCTATCTATCTATCTCTCTCTCTCTCTCTCTCTATATATATATATATATATATATATATATATATATACACACACACACACACACACACACACACATATAAGG
>JAFFST010054114.1:30344-42832 GCA_022414735.1 Noturus placidus
GGAGAGAGAGAGAGGGAGAGATGGAGAGAGAGAGAGAAAGAGATGGAGAGAGAGAGAGAGATTGAGCGAGAGAGAGAAGGAGATAGAGAGAGAGGGAGAGAGAGAGGGAGATAGAGAGAGAAAGATGGAGAGAGAGAGATAGAGAGAGAGATTGAGAGAGAGAGAGGGAGATAGAGAGAGAGAGATTGAGAGAGAGAGAGGGAGAGATTGAGAGAGAGAGGAGAGAGAGAGGAGGGAGAGGAGAGAGAGAGAGAGGAGAGAGAGTAATCCTATACAATGTAATAATAGGAAGCTGCTAGGTGCCTGCAGGGTGTGGATATGGACCAGAGCCCAATTACTGAATGTAATTACAGCCTGTGTTCATTTAAGCCACCTACAGTCCACCCGTCTGCTTCTCTCCTCCCCCTTTCTCTACTTCTCCTCTTTTCTCATTTCCTCTCCTTGTTAATCATCCATCTAGAGTGTGATTTCCCCCACCCCTCCCCATTCAACTCATTACTGTTGATGAAATTAATAAAAAAAAGTGCCTATTTCCAAAAACTATTAAAAAAAAATAAACAAATATACCCACCCTGTTGTTTCCACTTCCACGCTGTAAACCATTTCCAGGTTCCAGGTTCGTTTACCTGTCGTTAAACAGGCCCACGGAGCTAGCCTTATCATACAGCTAGTCAAATCAAGACGGTGTTAAAAGCAGCCGTCACCCTTTTAGGGTTTACCTTGAAACAGGAAGTGACATCACTCACCAGTCTGCGTTGGCACCATCCACAGACGCCGCAGAGCGCCACGAGCCAAACTACACACACGGTTAGACCGACTGACACGAGGAACACACCCAGCGAAAGGGAACCTGAGAGAGAGAGAGAGACAGAGAGAGAGACAGAGATAGAGAGAGAGAGACAGAGAGAGAGAGAGAGAGACAGAGATAGAGAGATGGTTCTTAATTCAAATCAATGCACACTTCACGTCTTTGTAAATATTTAAGTTTTGTAGCTCAGGAAAACATTAATCATCTTTGAAACCTTCACACGGTTTTCACACAGAAGCAGCGACTGTGAAAGAAAAGTGAATCCCAAGGATAAACCCCAGATCTTCTGAAAAGGTGTAATAGATATTGTCTGTACATTGTTTTGTCACATACTCGCTTTCCCCTCGTTCCCCTCCCCTCCCTCTTCTAAACCAGACGTGGTTTCACTTCCAAATCTTTCAGATTTCTGATGCAGCGCCGATAAACACGGTACACATCCGTAGATGATCGTAAGAGAAGAAAAGAGGGAATGATACATAACGTGGGAGAAAAAGGAGATGGGCATGAAAGGAGAAAGTTGCTATTTCTTGAGAGAAGGAAAAGAATGGGGAGAGGGGGGAGGAGGAGGGGGGAGAAATGGGAATACATTATTTCAGAAGAACACACAAAATGGAGTGAATTATGGTGGGTGGAGGAAGGAACCAGATGGGAGAGATTCTGGGGATGATTGGAATCGTTGACAGCTCTCAGAAATTCTAATCTGACAACGAAATGCAAAAGAACGGCAGAGAGAGAGAGAGAGGGAGAGAGAGGGAGATAGAGAGAGAGATGGAGAGAGAGAGGGAGATAGAGAGAGAGACTTAGAGAGAGAGATTGAGAGAGAGAGATAGAGAGAGAGAGAGATGGAGAGAGAGAGGGAGATAGAGAGAGAGACTTAGAGAGAGAGATTCAGAGAGAGAGATAGAAAGAGAGAGAGAGGGGGCGATAGAGAGAGAGAGTTAGAGAGAGAGATTGAGAGAGAGAGAGAGAGAGAGACAGAGAGAGAGAGAGATTGAGAGTGAGAAAGAGGGAGAGATGGAGAGAGAGAGTGGGAGAGAGAGGGAGATGGAGAGAGAGAGAGAGAGATTGAGAGAGAGAGAGAGAGAGGGAGTGAGAGAGAGAGAGAGGGAGATAGAGAGAGATTGAGAGAGAGAGAGAGATGGAGATAGAGAGAGAGGGAGAGAGAGAGAGAGAGATTGAGAGAGAGAGAGAGAGAGATGGAGAGAGAGAGAGGGAGAGATGGAGAGAGAGAGAGAAAGAGATGGAGAGAGAGAGGGAGATAGAGAGAGAGAGAGAAGGAGATAGAGAGAGAGATTGAGAGAGAGAGAGAGAGAGAGAGACAGAAAAAGAGAGTGAGAGAGAGAGAAAGAGACAGAGAGAGTGAGAGAGAGAGAGAGACAGAGAGAGGGAGAGACAGAGAGAGAGACAGAGAGAGACAGAGAAAGAGAGAGAGAGAGAGAGAGTGACAGAGAGACAGAGAGAGAGAGACCGAGAGAGAGAGACAGAGAGACACAGAGAGAGAGACAGAGACAGAGAGAGAGACAGAGACAGAGAGAGAGACAGAGAGAGAGAGAGAGAGAGAGAGAGAGAGAGAGACAGAAAAAGAGAGTGAGAGAGAGAGAAAGAGACAGAGAGAGAGAGAGAGAGAGAGACACAGAGAGAGAGAGAGAGAGAGAGAGAGAGAGAGAGAATAAGATGAGATGGTCATCTGAAAAGACACTCTTTAATAATGTTAGAAAATTATAATAATAATAATAATAAAATGTTCCATCTGCAAACTCTGAGCTAAATTTGGTATAAGGTTCTATACGGAAGCTGATCAGCATCCAGGGCGAATACGCGGCAGAAGCACCCACGGCCAATCAATATCCGTGTTTATTTACGCGCTGACTTAAAAGCACTTGAAGCTTCGACCATTTTAAGTAACCTTGGACAAGTGGAGGTCACTTGTTAAGCTCTAAATGTAGATTACAGTACCGTAACGTTCTGCTCACTGGAATAAGGGAAAACACACCACCACCACCACAGAACTCAGAATTAATTCAGCTATGATCTTGTCTTGTGGATGATATGTAAACATCTGTTATGGGAAATTACTTATTCAGGACAGATCTAAATAAATAAATAAAAATATTTATGATAGGTCTTATTTTGTTAACTGTATTAAAGATTTAGCAGATTCCGCAAGGGGTGTGCAAACTTTTGGGCACAACCGTATCACATTCCACTTTCCATAATTTCACTATTTTACTTCGCAAAGGCAGGTGGTCTTTTCGACAGCGTGGACGCACGACAATAACTATACAAACAACGCTCTATACCATGTGATCAGGAGTAATCCATAAGAGCCAAAAGAAAGCCAGGAGGGACGTGCAGAAGGAGCTTCATCATCGACGAGACCGTGCTCCTGTCGGGGATGGAAGTTTATTATATGGCGTGTTTACTATTACAGTCATTTATGACCTCCACCTATATTTAAAGTGAGCTGCAAAGCCTAGATGACCGAGTGCTCGGTGGATCCAGTGTACACTTCCTGACGTCTTGCACTGTCGCTACAGCACAATCTGCTGAATCATCGCTTCCCACCTGCTAATGAAATCAGTAACGCGATTAAGATGATTTGTTTGTGTGGAAGCCATATTGTTAAACTGGTGAAATAATATTCATGACAGTCAAGCTCAAATATGTTCTCGCTGTATTAGGCTAGTATTAATTTCAATTTAAAATTCAATTTTATTTGTATAGCGCTTTTTACAATAGACATTGTCTCAAAGCAGCTTTACAGGAATATAAACACAGTATACACACAGTAAAAGTGAGAAATTATCCCAAACTGAGCAAGACACTGAGTGGAGACAATGGCAAGGAAAAACTCCCTAAGATGTTTTAGAGGAAGAACCTTGAGAGGAACCAGACTCAGAAGGGAACCCATCCTCATCTGGGTAACAACAGATATTATTAAAGAGACAATTATTGATTAATATGTAATCTGTTTGGCTCAGAGAAGCCTTTGTCCCAGCAATTACATGCTTATTCAAAGCTTCTTCACATTTCCTATCCACTAATTTGTTTATTGCTTGGTTCTGGTACACAAGACAAATCTGGCAACCAGAGTGGCATAAACCACGCATCGTTCTGCTTCAAGTTAAAACAAATAAATAAATAAATAAATAAATAACGATAAATCTATTCTAGTTTCAATAGTTCCAGGGTGCCATTAAATTAAGATGTTAGCCTTCTTATCATAGGGTTTCACCTATTTAAAACACACACACACACACACACACACACACACACACACACTGGAGCACTGATTATCATTGATCTTTTGGCAGACCAAAGTTATTAAATGATGAAATGATTTCCTCAAAGTATCCGTCTTGATCTTTAGTTATTGCTTTCCAAAAAGAAGCCATTTTGGATATTAAATCCTGACTCAATGTCTTCATAATTAGCTTCTTACTGCTACTTTCTTGGACTCAATACAAATTCAAACGCTAATTAGTAAAAGCCGAAATGAGAAGGTGCACCTCTACCGGTAGCGTTCCCACCACGTCTCGCTACTCGGCAGCTCTTCAATCAATCGATCCCAGCTCACATGCACTTTCTTAATATTTAGTACCCTTGCCTTTTAAACTCTTGTTGTATCCTTCTGCAAAGCTTCTCACAGTACTGTTCTGGAATGTTCTCTCTTTTTACTCCTGACAGAGTTGGTGGAATTCAGTCAGGTTTGTGGGCTTCCTCGCTCAGACACGCTTTTTCAGTTCAGTCCACAAATCATCTCTGGGATTCAGGTCAGGGCTTTGTGATGGCTGCTCAGATACATCACTGTCCTTCAGACTTCACTGACTTCCGTATTTCTAGATCATCCTCCGTCCTCGAAGGCACCATCTGTTTTCAGAAGTGCACTAAACATGTTTCCATAACATCATACCGCCACCACCATGCTTCACAGTTGAGGTGGTGTTACTTGGACCTTCACGCTTTTCTTGGAGGAAAAGGACCTTTGCTGCATTCTTTGTGGTGATGTTGGACTCTCAGTTGTGGATGCCCACTTTGGAACATAATGCCTCGAACTCCTTCACCAGCCCCTTTGTTGTTGTCTGGGGTTCAGCTGAAACTTTTGGAGTTCCTGAATGATCTGTACAATTCGTGTGGTCCACAGAGGCTTATAGCTCCACACTTTTGTTTCTGAGGTCTTGGTTGAGCTGCTTGGCTTTTTTCCATGATAGCAAGGACAAAAAGACACTGACTTTAAAGGTAGGCTCTTAAATACAGCCACAAGTGCTCTACCCAATTAACCCCTTGTTATGACAACTCACCAACCAGAAGCTTCTAAATCTCATTACATCAAATTTCTGGAATCTTCCAGAGTGTTTAAATAGACAGGGGAGGGGGAAAAAGAGAGAATGATATAAGATTGTGTGAAAACCAGAGACCAGGATGAAAGAACCAGCCATGATTCCTTGACAGAAGAAGAGGAGGAGGATGAGGACGATTAAGAGGAATGAGAACACAGTATTTGAAATCTCAGAAAAGCACACCAAGTGTGGAGAATTATGGACGTGCAGGAAAGGAGAAGGAGGAAGAAAGATGGGAGGAGAGCGTGGTTCATTAAGGTGCATTTTCCCCCCATTCCACTTTTGACATGCAACAGTGCGTAGGATTTTATTTTACTTTTTTAATGAGTCAGGAGAGGGAAAAGTGCTCTATAATATGGTGTTCCTGAGCTGCTGTGAGTCACTCGGGTAATTCTGTAACCGTGATTCACGGCCAGCGACCTGTCAGAGGATATGCATGCATCAAATGCCAGCACAGACTTCGGTGCGACTTCAGGCACAAAAGTAGGCAATCAGAGAGAGTGAGAGACTGTAAGAGCATTAGGATACTTATTATTATTATTATTATTAGGATGCTTTTCATTTATGAATACATTCGAATATTTACATTTATATATTAATTCATATTCCCATTCAAACGGAACATCATGCCTAAATGCTAGAGCAAACCGACTATGTAACCACGTCAACACAAAAACGGCAAACGTGTTGTTTAGCACAATACAGAGGACTTGCAAGTGTTGAACGGGAAGGTTTTCCGTCAGAACAATGAGAAGTTCACTGACCACATGACCAACAAGGAAAAGGAACTGAAGTCTGGCCTGAAGGGGGACCTGACCAACTAGAATGTGAGTAGAAACCATGGTGGACATCAGAAGGGGCTACACACACTGACTAATCAGACATAACAAGACTAATTACAAAGAACTGATGAGAAGCTACACGATGATCAGAGAGTGTGACCAAGCCAAGCCGGGACAGTCTGTGTGGGTTTCCTCCTCGCTCCCAAAACCAATATGGAGATTTGCTAGTGTGAACTTGTGTGTAAAGACAGCATTCAGTAGCAATAATAATCCCAGCAGTAATGCATGGAACTGTTCTCCCTTTTGACAGGTGCTGAGACTAAAGCTTCCAGCGCAATATAACATATTACTATGGGAGTCAGGATGGGCAAGCTAATGGCAAAACGCAGAGAATTACAGGAACTGAGGCTCATAATCACATTATAGAGCATGCATTACTTCTCAAAGGGGAAACTAAAAGGTTTAAAACACAGAGGTAGCAAGGAGCACGTGGGGCTGAAAAACTCCAGCACTATAGGAAAATATTCAACATTACCTCTTGCTTCACCGTTAGTGACCAGCTCATGGCTACTAATTTAATAAAAATTACTTTTAGCATTCAAAATATTACATTTTAGTATTAATAACCATCGGATTTGCTTTATTTTGTCCACCATCAAAATGTATTACTAAATGTTTTGTTTATCAGCTCTATTGCACTATTATTATTTTTGTTTTCAGTACACTGACTCTACATAAAGACTATGACAGGTCATGGAGTCTTCACAAACACTACCACCGGCTCCCCAAAGGCTACAATTCCCAGTCCAGCGAGCATTCCGGTCCTCGGGTCATGATAAATAGCTCTGTGTCATTTCTCTTCGGCCATTTTTCAGCTGCTGCCACGAAAGCCTTGACAGGTTTATGACAAATAAGTGACATGATTATTTGCAGCCAAAAAAAAAAAAAAAGCCACGGAGAGTGGATCTTCACTCCGAATCGCTCAGCCGTCTTAAAGGAACGTCCTCGATCATCCAGGTTCTCTCACTTGATAAGCAATGATATGAACTAGGAAGTGAGAGAAGAAATATATTTACATGTAAACAGTGTGATGCAACAGCGAGTGTCCTCACAACAACACAGAACAGACATTTTCATGGTGCTGGATTGTCGATCCATCCAGGCTGTATTCCATTCCAGTCCCATGTGTATTATACATGCTGTACACTGTATGCTCGAGAACATTTCACGTGCTTCCGACGTGTGAATCGAATTGAAATGACCAAAACAAAAACACGTACACCGTCAACGTACGCCGTTACGAAAGACGTTCTTTGGATTGCCCCAACCCTCATTTTCAATTGCCCTGAAACGCAAATTTGTAATCATTGAAGATCATATGGTTCTAACTGGCAATTCTTCAGATATTGGAGTTGTAAACTTCGAATATGTTTATAGCAAAAATAAATAAATCAATTAATAAATAAATAACCCTGTATGCCAGACCTTCCTGACGTCCGGTAGTATCCGAAGGAGCTCAGCCCCGCAAAACAAAACACAACCAAAAAGGACATTTGATTAAAACCGTGCCTCCAGAATGTTCTATGCATCTTTGCTGGTAAACATTAGCGTTTCTGGAACCAAACCAAGCACACGGTAGCGCCCACACTTGCTGGAAGGCATTCAGACGTTCAATTACGAGGTTCAGTCGCTTCGCCTTCTTCCAATTTCTAAATCTAATCTTCTGGACTCTGGTTCCCCGAGGGCTTCTTCATTAGGATTTTCTGATTGCAGTGACACATAATGCAGGTAATTGCTATTGTTATATCACCGAATTATTAAAGAAATTACATATTTGTTGTAAAGCATCGATGTAATGTCATACTTTTTTTTTAAACCTCCAAACGTCTGTGGGATGATGTGTGGAGGAAGGGATTTGCTGTCTCAGATGATGCTGATGTGCTCTGAATGTTGCTGATGCACGTCCCTCAGGCCAGCATTTGATAAATCTACATCATTGGCATGGCAGAAACCTACAGCCCCATACACAAACACAAACACCTGATGGAGGTTTGGACCATTCTTAATTCATAGCTCTGTTATTCAGTCTGTTTAACCATGCCTCAGTCAGTGCCTCACTACACTCTCTCAGTTAACTACGACGGTGCACTGGGTATCATACGTTTCAGTACTACATGACAACACTAGCTATACTATAGTTCTATACGCTGATTATATTGGGGATATATACCGCTCGCGTCCCTGTACACCTCACCGAGTATTATAGTAGATATAGTATAGTTCTATACGCTGATTATATTGGGGATATATACCGCTCGCGTCCCTGTACACCTCACCAAGTGCATCCCTAGTCATAAACTTTTTTTTTCTTTTCTCTTACCTCGCTGATGAAGATGGACAGCAGCCAGACACACACACACACAAAACAGTATTCAAAATTTATGTTATAAATCCCTCTGCTGCAAAATAGCTAACGCAAGCGTAAAAGGCTTAAAAGCACTGCGACCTTGACTCGTCTTCAGCAGCTCAGGCTCAACATTTTATTCAGCGTTTAATACAAATGGCACAAGAATCTCCCTGTCCACTTCCCTATTAGCCTCCTAACACTGGATAACATAAACACTTCTTGTGTATGTTTGTATGCGAGACATTAATGCTCAGATAATATCATCAAGTTCCCTCATGATGTCAGAACGTACGTGGCGTTATGTGAAAACCTTCTGGATGTCAGTGGTGGGGAAAAAGTGGCTTTCGGCCCAAATTTCTGCCAATATAATACACTACAAATATGAAAATGTTTTACTACTTTCTAACCTTGCCTTGGATTTAAAAAAAAACCCCCACAGCTTGTCATTTTACTGAGAGGATCCAAATTACTGACCTTTACAAAGCAGAGACATTTGAGACTCCTTCCATAAATGTTAAATAATTGTCTGCTTACAGAAAGCTTCACAATATCTTTGTTAAGTAACAACATGTTATCGTAAGATGTTTATTATTAATTCACTTTTTGTGAGCTGTTACTATAGAAACATATTAGAATGAATCATATGTTCTAAATTCAAAGTACAGATGAAGGATGATGTTGGTCTTTTGGCTGCTCGGGCAGGGAAATCAGGAAATCGGCAAACAAGCATAAACTGCTGCGAGTACAGGTTATTCGGTTTGATTGCAAACAGGTGAGTTCCATTAGTAATCAGGTGATGAGCAAGGACAGACCCTTCACTGGAGGTCATAAAAGACCTCTGGATGATCATTTTAGAAGGTTCACAGAATGAACCAATTTCCTGCTTCACTCTCTGAACTTATGCATTGGTTAAGAAGGACATCCAGAGTTCAAACTAACAGATAGCGCTGGTTGTTGTTTTGTTCATAAATGCTCATATTTGAGACGTGAATTGTGGCACTTTCCTCTGGGATACTGTCCTATAAGTTCTGCTTTATAAGTTCTGCTTTACATAAACCAAGAAGGGCTTGCACCTCGTGCCATGGCTTTGTCCTAGACAATACCCTGTTTGTGCACGATATAGCCCAGGAAAGTTACGAGACTCTGTTGAGAACTCACTGTTCTCGGCTTTGGCAAAGAGATCGTTTTGGATAATGAGATTCGGCAACCTTTTAACAGGTTGAACGTGCTGGGTTAGACAGTCGGACTACATTAGTACTCCAACTGAATCAATCAGAACTTTTCCTACCATTTCTCTGAATACATTGCTCATTAACAAATCCCTGCATGACAGACCAGTCTATATGGCATTACCGGGTCTGCATAGTGACGTGGGGATCGTACTGAAGGCTTCCACTTCTCTCTCTGTGTGTGGGTAGGATGCATTCTTTGGATTTATGAATTCAGCATAACATTCGGGAATCTAATTCTTGGCTGGTCCATAGACATGGAAGCTATGGTGATTCAGTGGCAAGCAGCAATGAGGGGAGCAGGTTCACTGTTTCTCATTCAGTCCATGATATTCTTATGTTGCAACGTTGAAGCCATGATAACCCAAGAACAATTGGAGTTATTACTGGATTCCATAACCAGACAACAGATCATGTCCTTGTGGAGATATAGCTGGTGTGAAGGCATAGCTTACAATTTTGATGGGTTATGAACCATCTACTAATTGATTTTCTGTACAATGCGTCAACATTAGAATGGAAGACTTTATCGGATAAAGTGGAATCCTAGATGATTATCAGTATTGGCATCTATGGAGTTTCTGGCCACCCGGTTGTTGATGAGAACTTCAAGAGGAAAGGCATTGTCTGAATGCTGGTCCATGACATGAATTTGGAATTGCTTGAATGAAATAGTACAGCGGATATGCACAGATGGAAGATGCACTCTCCAGAGCATTGTGCCACATTTTTATTCGGTGGTGCCTGCGAGTATTGGTGGGGTCACTAACAATTTTCTGGCCGTGTATCTTTTCCCCAGTGGTGAGCAGTTCGTAAATAGATGCGAGCTGGAATCCAGTGGTGTCAATTCCTCATTCTAATAGTTTCTTGGACTGAGAAAAGGAGTGGGATGGAGAACGTGAGTACTCTCAGTGGTGGCTCTTTAATACTGGACCATTATTGCTTGAAACACATCGAGCTTCCTCAACTGCCTCAGAAACCCTCTGCTGTGCCTTCTTCACCAGGCATGCGATGTTCATAATAGTGCAGCAGTTGATAAACACAGGTGGGTGTGATGGTTGACCTCTGATGCATGTTTGAAGAGTTTTGAAAGAGCATATGACGGCATGATCATATACTTTCATCCAGACAGGATTAGTGCATTCTAGTGCCTGCCTGGTGAACAGTGAGATGAGCTCGGCTCCTTTGTCTTTATCAGACTCGATCTCCATTGTGGTAGGAAACCTTGGAGCTTTTTCCATTATTCTGGTCAATGACAATTCTGTTATGGGACATAAAAGCCTGTGACCCGATGTAGCGGCTAGCAAGACTTGCTAGTGTAGGAGGATTGCAGAGATCTACATGACCTTGAGCAGAAAGGACTTGGTGGAGTTTGTTGAACCTTGCTGCTACCATATAATATCAAGGAAATTCTTTATGTATTAGGCCATACTACGCACACACCTAACACTCCATTAGCAAGTCGTCCTGAACAAGAATGAATGCTTGAGAAAAAGGTATTCTAAACATATTATATACTAGATGAGCTTTTGTTTCTGTAAAAAGTACACACCTGCCATCGTAAGGATGCCTGATTTCCATCAGGGTTTGAAAATCATTACCGAGAGAAGCTGGACAACATTGCTGAGTAAGAGGTGATGAGGTTAAGAGATGCCCTACTTCCTGAGGAAAACTGAGAGGAATATTCACATAATGTTCCTCTAAGCAGAGGCCTATTTAGACCAGTATAAGTCTAAACATGGCTTGTTTAAGTCCCTGAAGGGCTAAGAGTCTGGCATCTGCTGCCGGCATCATCAGCGGTGTTGCTATATGAGGAAAGAAACAAATAGAGCACAGTGGGGTTTTTTTGGCTCATCGACTTTTTTGACAGAGATGAAGCGAACAGCACCGGATTATTTGTGTTTTTGTTATTTATTTAATTATTCACCGGTGATTCATCTTGACAGGTCGGTGAGGATATGTTGCCTTTGTGTTAGCATCTAATCAAAATCTCGACAGTGGGGGGAAATATGATGAATGATACAGTACTGTACTGAGTTATCCTAGATTTTCGTATGATAATCCTATACAGAAGGATTACAGATGATCATGGTTTTCACACTGAATAACACTGAAGAAGAAGAAAAAAAGAGCTATGGATCATGGTATAACTGTAAAATGTGTGTTGAGATATTATAAAAATGTGAATTCCTTTCTTTGTCTACTATTCATATCATCATCACAATACAAACTACTGTAGCTAAGTTTATATTTATCTAACATGCCACCCCATTACCTTTAGTCTATACTGACTGGGTGTAACCAGCAGCAGGGGATAATGTAGATAATGCCTGCTAAAGGTGAAGTATACTCACTTTTTACTGCAGGTTAGCCCCGCCCATCCACATTGAAGCTGGTTAGCCCCGCCCACCAACTTTACTGCAGGTTAGCCCTGCCCAGCCACATTACAGCAGGTTAGCGTGCCCATCCACTTTACGATAAGTTTGCCCCACACATCCCTGTTACAGCAGGCTAGCCCCGCCCATGCATGTTACACCAAGTTAGACACGCCCATCCACTTTACAGCAGATTAGCCCAGCGAGGCCTAATCATTGACTTCAGTATGGCCGTGTCCAGGTTTCGGGAGTAACGGAATACATGTAATCAGGATCCAAAAAACTGGTAACTGCAATCTGTTACAGTTACATAAAAAAACTAAGTAATCAGATTACAGGTACATTTTGTAAAAAAAATATATATATATATATATTTTTAAAACAATGATAGTAAACATGTTTCTTGTTATCTTTTGATTTGAGGCTTGGCTGCTCTGCTCAAAATGACATTAAAATTATTGACTGCTCTCTTATGCTTTGGCCACCCCCACCACCCCCACCTTGCCCTGCCCTCTCTCTCTCTCTCTCTCTCTCTCTCTCTCACACA
>JAFFST010054115.1:14443-25708 GCA_022414735.1 Noturus placidus
CAGCAATCCTCACAGAAGCTGATATATGACGTCACAGCCTCTGTGTACTCATCCAGGTTGTTGGTAGCAGACCTGAACACATCCCAGTCAGTACACTCCAAACACATCTGTAGATCCTCCACAGCCTCACTGGTCCACCTCCTATTTGTCCTCACTACAGGTTTGCAGAGTTTTAATTTCTGCCTGTAGGCGGGGATCAGGTGGACCATGACGTGGTCAGAGAGTCCCAGTGCAGCACGGGGGACAGCGTGATAAGAATCCCTGGCTGTGGTGTAGCAGTGATCCAGAATTTTCTCCCCTCTGGTCGGGCATTTAATGTGATGTCTGTATTTTGGTAAATCCTGAGTGAGGTTCCCTTTATTAAAGTCACCAAGGACAATAACTAGGGAGTCCGGGTTGGTTCGCTCCACACACAGTATCGAGTATATGGGCAAGAGTCCCAAGGTGTGTGTGTGTGTGTATGATCTGCGCAGACAGTGTGTGTGCGCGAGTGACTGTGTTTGCGTGCGCTGTGTGAGAAGGCCCCTGTGTGTGTGCGTATGCGTGACTGTGTGTGTGTGTGTGTGTGTGTGTGTGTATTCCTCAGGTTAAGAGAAGAGTAACTCAGAACTCCGTCATTTCATTGAAGAATTGATTGTGATTTGAGTGACTGTATCATATTATAACGGCCAGGTCATTGGCATTTCAAAACATTTGGAACCTCTAGGCTTGTAATGTATACGAAAACATCCCTAGAAATTGAA
Source organism: Noturus placidus (assembly GCA_022414735.1). Lineage (NCBI taxonomy): Eukaryota > Metazoa > Chordata > Actinopteri > Siluriformes > Ictaluridae > Noturus > Noturus placidus. Next base: position 15,187 of record JAFFST010054115.1, read on the forward strand.
TGTGTAGGCTTATATATCTGATTTATTTTTTCATTGTATCAGATGCTTTAAATAATTGAAATAAAATTATATCAACAGTGAGGGCAATCATCCTCCACTCAGGTAGAATAAAGAAAGTGTTAGGATTTGGGACAGATAGAAAAGGAGCAAGAGGTCTTGGCATTGTTCAAAAAGGAAGGAGAAGACTCGTGGAAGAGCATTAAAATGAGAAAGGAAAGGTACAAGTCGGGCAGAAAAACAGAGGAAGAGTTTTTGGGAACGGAAAAAGGGAAACTGGACAGCTCATAAATAATCCAGTAGCAGTGAAGACAGCGGGGGATGTAGAGATGGTTGAGGAAGGTAGGAGAATGATTAGTAACAAAAGGAGTTTAGAAAGTGAAAAGGAGGACAAGGAAAGTAAGAAGACATATATGGATGCTTATTCTGTAACACAGTTTAGTAATCTGGAAGATGTAACTGGACTGAGGGAGGAGTAACAGCACAGACAATGTAAGTAGGGAAAGAAAAAAAAAGAGAGGATAGCAACACAGGTCTATAAGGCAGTTATAAGTTAGTAAGAGACAAAGGGATGCATGCACCCTTATACTAAACACTATTGTTGTACGCAGCAAAAACTAATTCAATAGCTTGTCTTGACTTTCTGTGATTAATTGGATAAAGGAGGTTAGAGAAATGTAAATACATGTCCAGATCTCAACCTCATTTGCTCTGTTTTTTTTTTTTAGTTCTGTATTATTGGGATTGTCACTTGTTGGCATAGAAGGGATATTTTTCCATTCGTCAGGGGTGTATTAGGAAAGGGATTCAGGAAGCGATAAGAATAAATATTTATCACTTTGCGTTGTATTTTTAAAAGATAACGGACAGCTGTTGGACAGATTGGTTAGACTGGAGTAGAGGCCACCTTGATGGGAGGTGTTGTTCCCTGATTGGAGGAATTAGAGATTACGTCTATAATTTAAAAAAATGCTTTGATAAACCACCTTCGTTTGATCTCTGCAGCAATAATTCATGATCCACTGTGTCGCAAGCCTTTGATGAATAGATAAAAAGGGAATTTCAGTAGTTACCTTTATCTAGAGATTACGCGATATTGTTTAAGACTTTCAAAACAGCTGTTGTGGTGCTATGTTTATGAAACTTTAAATACTAGGAAAGACTTTTCAATTTTGATAACATTAACAGGTCACTGATAAGGCTTCATTGGGATGTGGATTGAAGCGTGATGCTAATGAGAGTCCTCCCCTGGTGCTAAGGGAAATCAGAGGTTGCTCTAGGTGTGCGCATTGGAGGTGTGAGTTTGTTTGAAGCGGCCATCTGGCGCAATAAACAGGAATCTTTCACAGAGCTGGGGGTTGAGCAAAAGGCCAAACAAAAGGCCCCCGGGGCTTGCTAGTCTGTGACAACGGAACTAATAAGAGTTCAAAGCACCAGGACAAGACTATTCGGCATGTATTCCCCCACCGCTGGGAAAGACTAACCCTTTGAAGAAACATATAATTTACTGCGCATGCGTTTACACACGCATCAGCCTATGGGTGTAAAGAACTGGTTAAGGCAATGATGATTGGTCCGGTCTGGTCGAAGGCCACGCTTAGAGGTAGTGTTACTGCTTGAGGGGGAAGTTTAAAAAGCCATGTCATGTAAAAAAACGGGGTCCTCTGCAGACGGCCATGCTTTGTTGTATTTGCAATAAAGTTTCTTGATTTTTGACTTCCAGAAAAACTCTCAGACTCTGAAGATTTATTTTTGACTTAAAGATTGATTTTTATTTACAACAAGAGGTCTCACGAATCCAGGATCTGTCGGCTATGCCACTTTATGGACCACACGCAAACAGTACAATCAAAAGAAACCATTACACTCATTCATTCTGAAGCATGAGTCACAAATACAGGATCTGTCTGTTATATATACTCACGCAAGCACTAAATTCAAAGGCCTTTGGACAAACCCTATCTCTCAATCACACTGAAGGATCTCTTCCATTTAAGTACCCTATAAATCTATGGATCAGTTACCAATTTTTCATTGATGTGTAAAAGCATCCATAATTGAGGAAGGGTGTGGCTTCATGCAGCAGAAGGCTTCGAAAGTAGCACTCTGCTAATCTTCCACCCCAGATAGGACTCGAACCCACAATACCTGGCTTAGGAGGCCAGTGCTTTGTCCATTAGGTAACTGGGGCTCTAATTAAAGCTGTAAACAACTAGCATCAACACTATTAATACTCATCGTCACTGTAACCCATTGGCTTCTTGGTAATCTTTTGGTTGGAGCATGAAGCAGACAGGTCTCACGAATCCAGGATCTGTCCGCTATGCCACTTTATGGACCACACGCAAACAGTAAAATCAAAAGAAACCATTACTCTCATTCATTATGAAGCATGAGTCATACTTGTGAGAGAAATGTGCGGTCTTCTCTTAAATATCCTGCTAACCTTCGGGTCAACCTTGGTGAGGAGAGGCTGCAATTCTTTAATGTAGAGCATGGAGTAGCAGACAGATGCTGGCTTTATAACCCAGAGGTTAAGACATGTCCAAATCAGGCTCCTAACAGAACGATGGACAAGATGCCTGTTGTTTCTATTGAAGGTGAGTATTAGCGCTATCAGAGCTACTCATTTGAGGTCAAGTCCTTGGTCCTCGTTGTCTAATGGATGAGGCATTTGGCATCTTAAGCCAGTGACTGTGAGCCACTTTGAATGAGAGCATGGCTTTGTCCAAAGGCTTTTGAAGTTAGTGCTTGCATGTGGTTAGAAGAGTGGCACAGTAGAATGCCTGCAACACAAAGATGGACAACATTTCATTGACTGAGAGCACAAATAAGTATGACTCATGCTTCAGAATGAATGAGAGTAATGGTTTCTTTTGATTTTACTGTTTGCGTGTGGTCCATAAAGTGTCATAGCCGACAGATCCTGGATTCGTGAGACGTCTCTGCTTCATGCTCCAACTGAAAGATTACCAAGAAACTGTGCCATATATTTATAGGGTACATAAATGGGAGATATCTGTTAGGATAAAGCAAATAACAGCTTCTTTTATCCCTTTATAAATATTGACTTTCCCAGAGTTGACCCTTTATTGGCATCTGGACTTGACAGTCCCATCACTTTGGATGAGATCGTTCGCTCGGTCAACTCATTACAATCTAGGAAATCACCTGGCCCGGACCGGTTTCCTTCTGAATTTTATAAGAAATTCAAGGAGTCCTTAGAACTAGGGACGTTGCCACAAACGTTACGACAAGCAACTATAACTCTATTGCTCAAGGATGGGAAGGACCCAACATTGTGCAATTCGTACAGACCTATTAGTCTCCTCAATGTCGATGTCAAGATTTTATCCAAACTCTTGGCCTCTCATTTGGAGAGGACTCTCCCTAGCATTATTTCAGAGGAGCAAACCGGATTTGTAAAAGGACGGCACTCCTTTTCTAATATTCGTACTCTATTTATTATTTTGTATTCAAAACAGAACAGCGACTCCTCTGGAGTGGTCATCTCTTTGTACACAGAGAAGGTGGGGCGGCTGTGGCTCAGTCGTTAGAGCGGGCTGTCCACTAATCCGCTAATCCTAGGGTTGGTGGTTCGAATCCTGGCCCGGGTGATCCCATGCCGAAGTGTCCTTGGGCAAGACACTGAACCCTAAGTTGCCCCCAATGGCAAGCTAGCACCTTGCATGGCAGCTCTGCTACCATTGGTGTGTGTGCACTTGTAAGTCGCTTTGGATAAAAGCGTCTGCTAAATGAATAAATGTAAATGTAAGGTGCTTGATAGGATCGAATGGGAATATCTTTTTATGGTGCTCAAGAGGTTCGGCTTTGGGGAAGGACTGATATCTTGGATCCGTTTATTATATGTGGAACCACAGGCTTCCATATATACCAACGATGTTAAGTCTGACTATTTTACTTTGTCACTGGGTACGCGCCAGGGATGTCCTCTGTCTCCGTTACTTTTTGTCATAGAGATTGAGCCTCTCTCGATAATGCTCAGAACTCTTCCTGTATTTCAGGGTATAGTTCGCAATGGAATTGAACATAAACGAGTGCTGTATACCGACGACTTACTACTTTGTTACGGATCCAATTGCATTTATCCCAGAGATAATACGCGTATTAAATGACTTTGGGAAATTTTCAGGGTATAAACTGAACCTACCAAAGAGTGAATGTTTACCCATAAACCAATCTGGCCAAAAGATAAAACAGACTGAAATACCTTTTCATTTGGAGCAGTTAATGTTAAAATATCTCGGAGTTAATGTTACCCGTTCCTATTCTGCATTAATGGCTGCGCATTTTACACCCTTAATTTCATACATAAAGTCAGCCGTTCAAAGATGGGCAGCTCTACCATTATCCCCTCTTGGTAGAATAAACTCGGTAAAAATTAACATTCTTCCAAAATTCCTCTACCTCTTTCAATCCATCCCTTTGTTTTAATGGAATTTTTCTTTAAGAATATAGACAAATTAATCTCATCTTTCATATGGGCAGGAAAAACTTCCAGGGTTTCCAAATTTTTACGTCAGAAGCGTTGACTAAATGGTGGCCCTTCTTTGCCCAATTTTATGTATTATTATTTTTGGACGGCTAACATTCAGAAACTGGTGTTCTGGGTGCAGGCCCCCTCTCTTCCATGGTGCCACTTAGAAGCACAGTGTTGTATTTCAACCTCCCTCCCTGCTCTGGTGCTCTCCTCCCTTCCTATAGCCCTTTCACAATACACAGATATAATCCAATAGTATGTACCTCTCTAAAAATTTTCTATCAGTCTCGTCGTCATTTTAAATCTATCTCGGCCTCAATCGGGGCACCTATATGTAATAACCACCTCTTTCCCCCTCCTTTATAGACTCCACATTCTCTCTTTGGGAAAAGAATTATCTGAAATGCTTTGAGGATCTTTTCATTAATAATGTGTTTGCAAACTTTTCTGAATTATCCTCGTCATACAGCCTGCCTCCGTCTCACCTTTTCCATTTCTTTCAAATTAGGCACTGTGTCTCCTCCCTATTCGCTGGGTTTCCCTCCTGATCTACAAAGTCTGCATGGGAAGAGGTGTTCAAGCAGATAAGAGGGGCATTATTTCACAGATATATGCAATGATTTGGTCACAGGGTGATTCTTACAATATCAAAATCATTAGTGCCTGGGAAGAGGAATTGGGTCTGGAGCTTGAGGATGATTACTGGGACAGAGTGTTAGATAATATACGGACCACCACATCATGTGCTAGACTTAGTTTCATACAATTTAAAGTGGTCCATAGAGCTCACCTATCTAGGAGTAGATTGTCTAAAATATATCCCAATGTTCCTGACATGTGTGAAAAATGTCAACTTTCACCCTGCAACCTGAGTCATATGTTTTCATTCTGTCCCAAACTACAGAACTTTTGGAACACTTTTTTTGGGACTATGTCTGACATTCTTAATATCAAATTGGATGTTTGTCGTTTAATTGCCATCTTTGGTGTTTCATCTCAGTGTCAGCCTCTGAACCATAAACAAGCTAGTGTTGTGGTCTTTGTATCGTTACTTGCTCGGCGCAGAATATTGTTGTCTTGGACCTCTCCGCAACCCCCCTCTATATCAGTCTGGCTTAAAGATTTAATGTTCTTTTTGAAGCTGGAAAAAATTAAGTACAACATCAGAGGTAGGGGAGACTCATTTTTGGGAACATGGCAACAGTTTATTACCTATTTCAATGATGCACACACACTTGAGGTAGATTGAGGAGAGGTAGACGGTGAACACTAACCATCTCACCCCCCTTTTATTTATTTATTTATTTATTTATTTATTTTGTACATATTCCCCACATTCTTTTGGTTTTTGGCTGTGGTTGTTTTGTTGGGGTTGTTGGGTGTGATGTGATGTGTAAAATGCAAAATTTCTCATAAAAATTCTATGATAAAAAAAAAGTTGGTGAAGTTGAGGAACCGATACAGGTCCTTGATCATCAAGGGCATTGGCCAGTTAATTATCAGACATAACTGGTTTGGAGGTTTTCTGCATATCCAGCAGGAAAGCATTCATTGCAAGCACTGATTGTAAAAATTGATTGTGCAGCACTTCATGCATCTACAAAAATAATGGATTTCCTTATTTAGAATGCATTTCAACATCAGACAAGAAGCTGTGATGTAATCCACTCTTTTGATGTAATCTACTTTTTTCAATCTTTGGTGACACTCAGTGCTGTAGTGTGGAAGTGAAAGAAAAGTTCATGAAAACACTGGAACTCTTCAAGGGTAATATAAAACCTGAGTTATGTTACATGATACAAAATGGCAAAGTGTTTATTCTTTCTGTCAAATCTAATTGATTTATTTTTTGGAAATGCAGAATATAAAATATTTGTTTTCTGAAAAATCTGGTTCATTTTGAATATGAATGGTTTTATCTTTATTTCTAATTTGGATTTGTTTTGAAACATATCACTATATTAAGTAAAAAGTATCTACAATAATTCTGTGCAATTTCAGTATATTGTATGATTACATACTGTATGAGTAGTACATCATTTACATTAGATTCAAGCAACACAGCAAGCAGTATAATCTGTCATGTGGCTTAACAATTTCTCTTTTTACTCCAAAATTAACTTGACAACAGCTGTGAATTAAGAAACAATCATCAGAATGCATGTGAAATGTAGAGAAAGAAGGTTCCCTTCCTCAGTGTAAACCCTTTCAATTGAAAACAGCAAGCCACAGGGAATTTTTTTTTCTTGGTTATAACTGAAACACTAAAACGCCATTTTTTTTGCCTTCTCCCAGGGAAATTCTTCTCTTCCAAAATGTCCAAAGCTGGCAGTTTTCTGAAAAATTGGTTTTTTCAGACCAAGCTGTCTGTAAACGAATGAGGAATGATGAGAGCATCATAATAACATCAGTACAGAAAACCATCCTTAGGAGCATGTTACACTGTACTATTTTAAAGTCTGTACTTAATTTTGTCTTAATTCTACTTACTTGATGATTACCCCTGGTCTCAAGTCAAAATTCTTCTGAACAATTTCCAGAAGCTCATCTTCATCTCTGATGGATGTCCCATAATGGAAAATTGAGATTGACAAAGGATGGCTTATACCAATGGCATATGAGATCTATAAACAAAAAGAATTGGTGTTCAGAGCAGCCGTCACAAAATAATTTTTTAACCAAATGAAAGACAAATTTTCATTAGCTCTCCTTACTTATTAATGACTACTAAGTAAAGTAGTATCTGATGAGCTACTTTATACTTGCTCATAGACCAGTGAGAACTTGTTTTCCAAATGAAGACTGTCCTTTTTTAATTGAAGAAATATCTGGGTTAAGCATGTAACCCTGTTCCTTGAGAAAGAAACGAGACGTTGCGTTTAGCATAACAGTATGTGAGTGCCCTTGCACGCTTGACCGGTATCTGAAGCTTGTGTAAAATCATGCCTCTACCTATAGGCCTGACATGATCAGGTGACGTGGCAATTAAGCGCGTCGCATGATATATATGGTATCTGTGAACCATGCCGCCAGCCTTTATTTTCTGCAGTGAAGACGCAATTCACAGGCCTGCTCTGGTATGACAAAGCTACGCAACGTCTCGTTCCCTTCTCAGGGAACGGTATCCCAGACGTTCCCTTTCAAAGGGAACTTTGACGTTGTGTTTAGCATAACAGTATGGGAAAGAGAATACTCACGCCGTCATAATGAGGGTATGGCCTGTTCAAAAAGACCCAAGTCCAAGGGTCACATCAAGACACTCGAACCTGGGGTGGAATGAATATCCAGGCCATAATAACGAATGAATGTGTGTTGCGTAGACCATCCTGCAGCAGCACACACATCCTGTAAGGATACCCATTAGGACAAAGCCTTCGAGGAGGCGACTGCCGTATTGGAATGAGCCCTTATGCCCAGAGGTGTGGCAAGACCGCGCGCCTCGTAAGCCATAAAGATTGCTACCACTATCCAATTAGAGATGTGCTGCTTTGACATAGCATCATCTCTACTGTAGCCGCCAAAGCAGACTAGCGGCTGCTAGTTGAATTAACTAGTCCTCCAGGTAATTTAGTATGTATCTTTCAGGTCTATTGTCACAAAACAGTCCTCAAACTGTATGTGTGGGATGATAAGTAGGAGCGTCAGCACCTTTAACCTGTATGTTTGAAGAGTACGGTTCAGATGATGCAGATCTAAAATTGGCTGCATACTCCCATCTTTTTTGCGGACCAGGAAATAACGGCTGTAAAAACATCCATCCCTTAGGGAACAGGGTACATGTTCTTTGGCCGCTTTGTCCAAAAGGGAACTTACTTCCTGCGCTAACATTGGGCTCTGCTCTGTGCTGACAACTGTGGTGAGCACACTTCTGAACCAGGGGGTTGAGCTCTGAACTGGACCTGGTAACCCTTTTCCATGGTAGACAGAGCCCATTTTATGATCATTCTTTGATCAGGCCTGTCAGTAGGCTGTGGCCGCCCAGTCCCCATGGCTCTATTCTGACACCTCCCTCGCACTAGCACTGGCCCAGGCTCCACTCATGGATGCCCAGGCAAACTCAACACGACGGGGAAGGAACTGGCTGAACGCCGGCATTTACTGTTTTGCCTCGCGAAACCTGTCAGCGATGGCATTAACCGCGCTGCCAAACAGGCTGGAAGGTTTAACTGGGGCGTCCACTCGAGGGCTAAGTCACATGCTTCACGCCCAACCACTTCACACAGAAAGCGTGTCCGTCTCCTCCCGTGATGGAACGAGAGCAAGGCGTAACAAACTTTCTGAATTCTTTCTCGCTCATTCTTTCTTTCTCTTTTCTTTTATTTTTTTAAAAAAGGAAAAGAAAATTTTAGAGATTTTGAGAAAATATAGAGTAGAAATGAAGAGTTTTTTGTCACACAAACAACAGACATGCAGTCTCGCTGAAGATAATAAGGCTGGCGGCGTGGTTCACAAGTGCCATATATAAATATATCATGCGATGAGCCTAATTGCCATGTCACCTGATCATGGCAGGCCTATAAGTAGAAACATGATTTTACACAAGCTTCAGATACCGGTCACGTGCGCAAGGCTGGTCCCATACTGTTATGCTAAACACAATGTCGAAGTTCCCTTTGAAAGGGAACTGCTGTTACTTTTTGGACATTATGAATATATGGTATAAAATATTTTATACCCTTTCTTTCAAATATTTTATGTGTGTTTAGGTATATTTAGATGTGCTTTCACACAACTATTTTAATGTTTAATTAATAACACCTTATTAATTAATAATCTTAAAACCGAACTACATACATTATTTGTCAGAAACTGCTTTTTGTAAAAATTGAGCAGAATCAGTGTCAGACAAACTAGAGCATAGTGGCCTTCCTTACTTGTACCAGTGCCCTTCTGCATAGCTTGGATTTTACGAGTGATTTGGCCACCCAGCGTGCAGCATAAGCTCCAGAACGATCCACTTTGCTGCAATCCTTCCCAGAGAAGGCGCCACCACCATGACCACCCCAGCCACCATAAGTGTCAACAATGATCTTTCTGCCTGTAAGACCTGCATCTCCCTGATTATTAAATCAAATTTTCAGACACAAGAATGTCAGGTCATATGAGGACATCATATATCAAACTTCTTAAGCAGATATGTGACTCAATTTAGATTCTTGCTACAAACTCATATATCTTAAGAAGCTTACATTGAAAGCTTAAAACTGATGTTCTTTTTGAAAAATTTTACTTGCCTGTGGGCCACCCATTAGAAATTTTCCACTTGGCAGTAGGTGATATATAGTTCTGTCATCCATGTAATTGGCTGGAATAACTGCTTTGACCACTTTTTCCATCAGATTCTGTTGGATTTCAGCTAATGTAATGTCGGGTTTATGCTGCACTGAGATGACCACCGTGTGAACTCGAATTGGCTCCATAGCTCCATTGTTATCACGGTATTCCACTGTAACCTGTCATGATCACATAACATTATTTAAAATCCACTGACGTTATTTTACTATAATGTAAAGTCTTCTTCCATTCATTTGACCTGTGATTTACAGTCAGGTAGAATCCAGGGACACGCTCCATTCCGTGACAGCTCTTTCATCTTATAATTGAGCTTATGAGCCAAGAGGATGGTCAACGGCATGCATTCCTCTGTCTCATCTGTTGCATAGCCAAACATTAAGCCCTGTAGTAATAATAATAATAATAATAATAATAATAATAATAATAATAATAATAATAAACACAAATTTAATAAAATATTTGTTTTAAAAAATTATTATAATAATTTAAAAAAGTAAATAACTTAAAAGATATGGGTGGGAACTCAGCAATACTAAAGGGAGATTTACACATAAACACACATATCCAATAAATTTCGTTCCACTTCATGATCGTGTCCCACCTGTTGTTGATTCTTCACAAAAAATTACAGTTTTATATCTTTATGTTTGAGGCCTGAAATGTGGCAAAAGGTCGAACAGTGCAGGGGGCCGAATACTTTCGCAAGGCACTGTATATATATATATATAT
>JAFFST010054115.1:49749-104434 GCA_022414735.1 Noturus placidus
AATAATGTATGTATTTATAAAATTGCAGAAGTTGGATGTGTCGGATAGATATAAAAAGACATAACTGTGCATCTTGTACTGTTATAGCTAATGTGATTAATATGATTATTATATATAATAATGTGAATTAACAACAGTAACTGATTGAAATGAACACAGTATTATTATATATAATTATTAATATTATTAAGGGGATTCTAGTTACAGCTACCTGGCAACCCGTTGACTGAGCCATGTGTTAGCACATTGCTAGTTGGTTAGTGTTCAATTTCTCTTATGAACCGTTTCAGCTTCTCTGAGCGGCATTAACCGGGTTTATTCAACCCACTTTTTAATATACACATTTGTCACCGTAAACCCGTCGTGACGAGACTGTGGTTGTCAATTTGAAAACAACAAAAAAACAAAAAAACAAAAAATAAAACAAAAACAAAATGGCAACGATTACAGTTCCTGAGAACGTTAGCGTTTTTCTGTTGGACATTGAAGGAACTACGACTCCTATCACATTTGTAAAGGTATGAGTGGTGGAGAATCTTGTGATCAAACTGCCATCTGTAGTGTAACCGCATGAATGTGCTTTGACTAACGCTCATTTTCCCTGCAGGATGTTCTGTTTCCGTATATCAGAGAGCACTTGGAGGAGTACCTGGGTGCGCACTGGGAAGAGGATGAGTGCAAGCAGGATGTACAGCTCCTAAAGAAACAGGTCATTTACTGCAGCGTTGACTTACAGTCACATAGTTGACTATTTATTATTTATACATTCATGTTATTGCTCATCTGATCAGGTAAACCCAACACAGTTGCATGTTTTAGGTGGAATTCTTCATTACAGCACATTATATTGCTATGCATACTTTGTCGCTGTCTATCAATGGACAGGAAAAAAAAAACCAAAACAAAACCCAGGAACACTGCTGTGCCTGTTAACCCAGAGTTTGCCGTCACAGACATATCATACGTTGTTAAATATTTCTTGTGACTTGAGATTTCCAGCTTTAGGATGCATGACACTTTAGTGCCATTGTCGCCAAACACGGCCAAGAACATAGTTCTGGGTGGCAGAAAGGATTGATTAAAAGCTTGGCGTGTGACCACTGCTCAACACTTGTCTAAGGAGCCACCAGTAGAACTCTTGGCTCTCAGGCTACTCTTCTTATTATTCTTCTGACTCCCTGGTCAGAAATCTTCCGAGGAGCTCCTGTGCATGTCCAGTTGATGAAGGCCTGATTTTGCTTCCACTTGTGGATAATGGCCCCAATGGTGCTTTCGGGAAGATTGGCGGCTGTGGCTCAGTCGGTAGAGCGGGTTGTCCGCTAATCCACTAATCGTAGGGTTGGTGGTTCGAATCCCGGCCCGGGTGATCCCATGCTGAAGTGTCCTTGGGCAAGACACTGAACCCTAAGTTACCCCCGATGGCAAGCTAGCACCTTGCATGGAAGCTCTGCTACCATTGGTGTGTGAGTGTGCTCTCATTTGTAAGTCGCTTTGGATAAAAGCGTCTGCTAAATGAATAAATGTAAATGTAAGATTCAGACGTTTGACATATGACCATATCCGATTCCGTCAATATGTTTTGCAACAAGGTTGCAAAGGTCTTGGGAGAGCTCTTTGTTTTTACCCATCATGAGAAGTTTCTTGTGTGACCCCTTGGTAATGAAAAGCCTTTTTCTAGACCATCAATTTACTAACCTCGCTGATATTAATTTGCACAGATAGGAGGTATAATTACTTTCTAACTACTTATGGATTTCAGCTGGTTCCTTGCCTTATCTTGCCTTGGAGAACTGCTTTTTCTTAATGTGTTCAATACTTTTTTCCCCGTGTTATTCCACACAACTTCATTTATGGACTTTAATTCTCATTTGTAAGTCGCTTTGGATAAAAGCGTCTGCTAAGTGTGTAAATGTAAATGTAATGTTAGGATTTCTTTATATGTGTGGATTTCTTGAGTTAATACTAAAGTCTGGTGAAAATTTCATGTGAATAGACACATTGGAAAAATATTCACTGAAAAAACAATGTTGATGCATTCAATACTTATTTCCCCCCACTGTAAGTGTATGTCTTAATGAAAATGTCATTTTTTTATATAAAGAGAAAGAGAGGAATTGATTTTGATTGCATTTCACTCAATTTCACTTTTTGGTAATCTATCCATTCAACTCAGCCTCTTTGTTTTGTTGCATTTACACACCTTTATCAGGTTACCTGCACTGGACACAGAGTTCTAAGCTTTAACATGTACTGCTTATTTTACACTACATGGATTCCTGAAATGTGCGAGCTTCAAAATGTTCTGTTTGAAAACAAGTTAAACTGGAAATGTGGCCAAACCCGTCTAAAGCACATATGGATGTCCTTTGTTAAGAAACACAAAGCGCACCTGTACCTGTACAGTTTGTAGGGGAAATGCTGAAAGGGAGAACCATTCAATTATTATATTTGTTTTTATTTAAACACAACATATTTTCTGTAGCCTTCTTATTTAAATAAATTATTTGCTCACATTTGTCCAGTTATGCATACAGTTCTACAGTGGTTAAAGCTAAAGGATGTACTGTAATAGATATAGTAAAAAAAAAAATGCTATTGAAATACTATTAGTATTTGCAGTTTGAGCCATGGTGCAAGTATTTATCATAATTAATACTTTGACATTGTCACATTTACTAAGGTATTAGGGAAAAGAGGAAAACGTTCTACTTTGAACACAGGCCTGTCTGTTATCTAAGGTCAGCTGTCACCATGACTACATATTAAAGCATGCCTTATGATTATGGCTGTGTAATACAGATTCTCTAATTTTTCTGTGGTATCATAAATAACACATTGTACAGAATGAACAACACATACAGTATATAATAAATTAAGAGTTCTGGGTCAAGGGAATTGTGCTATGCTGTCTACTTTTAGGAAATCTGATGATATTTTAGGTTATATTTATACAGAAATATAGAAAATTCTAAAGGGTTCACAAAGTTAGTTAAAAGACAGATCATTAGATGAAATGAACAAACTGAAGGGGATATAACCAAGTTTGAGGTTCAAGTATACATTTAAAAAAATGCAGCCAGTTATATAAGTTTACCTCTTTAGCTAAAACAGTTTCGCAGTTGGTTAATGATACAAATTCCACAACAAGGATAAAGCAGGTGACCATTATTCACTAGTTTTGCCAGATTAGGGGACAAATAAATACCTTACCTGTTTGGCAAAAACCAAATCTACAACCCTATTACTCCTGAATCCTTTTTTCAGCTTATTGAATATATTACAATCTCACTGTCTCACACTCTTATTCTCTTTCCTGATTGGCCAGTTTAGCTGGATTACTTTTTATGCCTAAAGTTGGCATGAGAACTTGATAATGTTTGATAATACTTACCAATTTTGACCTCATGTCACTGACTGTAAATTACTGTTACAGGATTGTGAGAATGGCTTAGAGCAGCTCAATTTAGTAATTAAAAAAAAAAAAAAATACATTTTATCAGGGTATTTTTGTCTCCTGACACAATAATCATGTTTTTTCCATAAATCATCTACTATAGTTATTATTATTATTATTATTAGTAGGTTGTAGTGTTGCAGTTTGCTGCCTGATTCAGCCATAGTTCATTAAAACATGGTGTTTTTTCAGACTGAGGAAGACTTAAAGCAGAATAGAGCATGCCCAGTTCATGCTGTAGACCAGACGGTCCACACTGATGAAGAGAAGGCAATCCGGGAGGTGGTGGATAGTGTCCTGTGGCAGATGGCTGCAGACAGAAAGACCACTGCTCTCAAGCAGCTGCAAGGTCACATGTGGAGAGCAGCCTATGCTTCAGGGAAGATTAAAGGCGAGTAAGTATGGAGGAGCAGCCCTCCCCCCCCCCTCCTATTATGTTATGGATCAATTTGATCAATTTCCACCTTTGAGATGTCTGAAATACTGGTTAATTCTCTCTTTTTCTCTTTGAAATTCTTTGACTTTTCTTCATTTAGGGTCATGAACTTGTATGCATAAAAGTGGATACAGTTGGCTCTTCTGGACTTATGTGTTTGTGTTCTGACGCAGAGTGTATCAGGATGTGGTTCCTGCTATAAGAAGATGGAGGCAATATGGTTTTAAAGTCTACATTTATTCTTCAGGAAGCATAGAAGCCCAGAAGCTACTCTTTGGCTATTCAGTTGAAGGCGATCTATTAGATGCAAGTTCTAATTTGGCGGCTTTTCATATAATATGAGCTGATTACGTTTTCTAGTAGGTTGTAGTATTGAAACATCTTTTTAAATGTCTCTTGCAGCTATTTGACGGTCACTTTGACACCAACATTGGTGCCAAAGTGGAAAGTAAAAGCTATGAAAAGATTGCAAACAGGATTGGCTGCTCCCCAGAAGACATTATGTTCTTAACAGATGTCACACGAGGTGGGTACGAAATGGCTGTAATTTATGAAAATTAATTTATTTTTTAGTTTTCATATGGCTTCTTAACTCCTAATGTGGTGTTTATCCAAACTCATTCAGAGGGCATTTACAAAGTAATAAATTCTACTGTCTAATATGTTACGTAAATTGTTTAAAAAGATGTAAGGTGATTTTTTTTTTCAACTTGCTATGGCAGTACAAGAGTTTTGAAATGTGAATTTGGTCCTGTGAGCCAATGGAAAAGACGTTGAGGCTGTGGTCTCTGGTCCATAAAAGCATAGGTCATGTAGTAGTAAAGACACTGATAGTAACCAAATATTTGGCCACATCATTCAAATAGATATAAATAGTGGCATTTCCACCTGCCACAAAGTTGGAGTTTAAAGCTTCAAAAAGTTTTTAAACCTTTTCAATATCTCCAGGGATGGATTGCCTTTCAAATTCCACAACATTAACATGTAATTTTTTTATATTTCACAATGAGACGATAGATGAATGAGATGATAGATCAGAATTTCAGCTTTCAGTTCCTGATATTTGCTTCTAGGTGTTAATTAACAGTCAACACTCAAACTTATCACCTTGCAGAAGCAAAAGCAGCAGAGGATGCTGGTCTAAACGTGGCTGTGGTTGTGCGACTAGGTAACATGGAGCTGACCGAAGAGGAGAGGAACCATTATACAACCCTCACAACTTTTGGCCAGCTGGAACTCACAGGAAGTGCTTAACAGACAAGGATAGGACAGTGTCAGCATTCCTCAAGTGGACTTTAGCGAACATGGGCTGACATTGGATTGGATTAGAAAGTTGTAGCTTGTTACTTGTGGGTTGGGGATGCAGCAAGTGCATTATAGTTGTACCTAATTAAAGTCCAGGTGCTTGCATATGTTTTTTTATTTTAATTTTATTTTTAAACAAAACACAATGAAGTTGGTTTATAATATTGTCATTCTATTTGAATGTTTTATTATGCTATGAAACAGTATTGATGTGAAAGTGTAATTTAAGTTATTAATTATGAATTAATTTTTTCTGTAATTGTACCTCTTCCTCCATCTAGTAAACGTATGTTATACTCTCAAATGTTATTTCAAATAACTTTATGTAAAACCGTTATTGCAAAGAGAAAATGTGCAACTTGGATATGCAACAACTAAATGCGTTATCATGTAGGAACAATTATGTAGCTCATAGACAATTTATAAAGGAACAAACCCTAAAAATAAATCAAGATTTCTAAACTTAAACTATAAACTGTGTGGAAAATATTGCAGAACAATTGCATTAAGTAAGTTTTAAAAATGATTTTCATCACTACCGAAAACTGAAGCAAATGGCAAAATCTCATGAATGCATGTGATTTTTCAAAGATACTGATATGACCCAATTGATAACAATGATAAGAAAGATAACTGTGCCCTGCCTGTGTTTTTAATATTACTACAGTAGCTGGAGCACTGGTATTCAGCAGTTAAGGTTCTGTAGTAGTGAACTAAAGGTCAGTTTGCATGCTCAATTTTATGTTTCTTTGGCTGAAACTGTTTGCTAAGTGAATAGATTCAATGTTTTATTCCTAATGCACCATGTAATGAGAGCTGAAGTTCAAACACCTTTGAAGAAGATGGTAATGTTAAACTGTGGACTTAAATCACAGCAAATAGCTTCATTACAGTATGATTAAAAACATATGGTTATAATGATTGTCAAAGATATGCCACACTTTCATTTATTACTCTTATTTTATTTTGATCTTGATATAAAATGTGCAAAGAACTACTGTTTAAAACTGTATACTTAAGTTTCAGACATGGACTTACTTTTCCATTTATACAGCACTTATGCTCCTTTAGTTGATCTAGTGTCCTTTCCAAGTAATACAAATGTTGTCTAGTCACATATCTAATAATATGTACCTACGGTATCTATACAAGCATTTTCCATGTAAAACACTTCATGGCATCTGCAACAACTTGCTCTGGCTCAGACGTGATGTCTGTTTACACTTCTTCTTTTTTTTGGTGTTGTAATCTACCTATGAGAAAGAAACCTACTCCTTCACAGATCACTCCATAGAGATTACATTCAACAGACATGCATAATTATTGAAGATAATAAACAATGGAAGTTGTAGTAATTCTGCTATAGAGTCCTATAGCTGGTCTGATTGGTACTCGGAAACCTCAGAGAAGCTCTCTGACAGGCTCATTTGAGGCTCCTGGTCATCACTGCACACAATCTCGAAGTGATAGTGACGGAACTCGATAGCAAATGTGCCCAGGAATACCAAGAAGAACATGACCAGTGCCCACTGTGCCCGTGCGGCATGCATGTGCAGACGCTGGGCCATTAGCGCAAAATCTGGTATTGTGTCAAGATCAGAACAGGAGAAAGTTGATCTGAACTCAGAATTCATACAGCAAGCAGTTAGTACTTTACCTTTAGAGTGCTGTGTGTGTGTTCTGACATTCTGATACTGGTGCAAGGATATAAAATACAATATTTACATTAGACATAAAGTAACACCTCACTGGTAAAAGCTTGTTACAAGTTATAGAAATTGAATCAGCAACTTAATTCAAAGACTAATGTTCTAATACTCCCATTCTGCTTGTCTGATTTACCTATTGTGTGTGCAATAGACATGACAAGGATACAAAGCAGCATGCAGAAAGTGACTGCTCCAGACAAAACGAAGCGGGGTATGCCAGCTTGTTTACCTTCGTTCCTCAAGTTGACCTTTAGAGTCATGAATGACTGGACCCAACAAAACAGTGTGCCCAGGCCAAATGTCATGGATGTGCCAATATTGTGAAGCTCCTCGTCATTTGACAGCTAGATAACAGTGAACAAAATTGATCACCTACGTAAAAATATCAAGACTGCAATGTAATAAAGCCACTGTTTTATATAAAAACAAATATTTAACGACTTAAATAACCTTAACATATACTGTAGACAGACAAAATAGTCAACAAAATAAAAGTGATTAGCAAGATAATTGTCAGGTATTTCCCCTCACCGAGTTTAAGAGCGCTCAGAGCGCTCAAGCAGCCCGGAGCACGATAACACGCTTCCGGGTTGTTGCTGAGCGCTCTGAAACTCAGCGAGGGGAAATACCTGACAATAATCAATACCATACCTGGAAATTCCCAACCAAGGTCATACCAAAGCAGGCCAGGGACAGAGCTACCAAACTGATGATGTTGAGCCAGGGTTTGTGCACTCTTGGCTTCAGTTGCAAGTATCTGAGGACCCCGAGGATGAAGCCTGGCAACATAAAAATGATCATATTATAACTAAGCTTATCTGAAAACTGACAGGGGCATCCTGCAATATAGGCTGCAGTTGAGGGAAGCAGCATTTCTCAGCTTCAGAAGACTGCTCTTGTGGACTATATGTAAACATATGTTGTGTATAATAGCTTATTCAGGACAGTACTAAATAATAAATACACAAACTGCATAGGCGGCTGTGGCTCAGTCGGTAGAGCGGGTTGTCCACTAATCCGCTAATCGTCGAGGTTGATGGTTCGAATCCCGGCCCGGATGATCGCATGCGGAAGTGTCCATGGGCAACTGAACCCTAAGTTGCCCCCGATGGCAAGCTAGCACCTTGCATGGCTATATAAAAGCGCTATATAAGTGTGCCAATTTTCTCCTTTACCATTTGCATATGCAAAGAAAATTTGTATGTACACTATATGTACACATGTACCTGACCATCACACCCATATGTGCCCATTCCAAAACCATGGGCATTAACACAGATTTAGACCCCTTTCGCTGTTATAACAGTCTCCACTCATCTGAGAAGGCTTTCCACTTGATTTTGGAATGTGGCTGCACTGATTTGTGCCCAATCATCCACAAGACCATTAGTGACACCAGGCACTGATATCAGGTGAGAAGGCCTGGTGCACAGTCGAGTTCATTTCAAAGGTTAGGCTTAAAAGGGGTCACGTTCTATAAACTAATCGACATATTCCTAATACCAGTATCCATGTAGTTTTTTTTTTTTAAAACAAGATGCTAGTGTTCATTCACCTTAAATTATAATATACAAAACCAAACCTGTATACACAGATCATTATTCTTACCCACAAAGGCTGCCATGTTCATGACTTGGCTAAAAACACAGCTGGCAGGTGGAGCATCACCTGCAATGCTAAAAGGTAGGGAAATATTTCCAAAAAGTATTAAGACATCCTATTAGATGGGGATCCAAAACCTAAAGTCTTGAGAGTATAACCATATATACCTTATATATGGAGGAGACTTTGAAACTGATCTCCTGTGGAAAAACAAATGTATTTAAAGCAGATGGATAACAATGTAATATAACAAAGATATTTTGATACAATGTATAAAAAAAGAACATTAAACTTACTTGTATTCAGAGCTTAGTGGTGTGATTTTGTCATCCTCCACTGCTATAAAATAGCTGTTTTCAATATATAAGAAAGATTTACCTCCACCATTCTCTCAAATTTTAAGTCAGTTCTCTTCAGTTCCATTAACACAGATTAGCAGTCAGCAAAACGACTGTGACATTACAGTGTAACACACATGAAAGTGTATCACATGACACAGAATAAACTTCACGTTCTACATACATCAAACGGCAGTGCGTTGTATGTAATTTTGAAACCAGATATACCATTAGTCCAATACAGCTACAGGCAGAGAGAGCAAACTTGATTAAATACTCACACAACCCATAAGCCTGCTGCTGTAAAGAATGAAAACATAACAGGAAAAAATGTCCAAAGGCTGCACTTCCTCATGGCTCTTACTCAGGTGTGACCTGAAAGAAAACAGACACAAAAATTGTGGTTTAAAAAATTTCATAATGCATATGTTCATGAAAATACTTGATCAGCCTCAAGATCCAATATCAAGGCCATTTTCCTTTAAGATTAGGATCAGTCTGAAAAGACAAAAGAAATTGTCTCTAAGAGATTTGCGATCTCTGTACTTTGCACTTGTTATGAAGCTGTGGTTGCATTGGTAACTTTATTTCATTTTATTAATAACTGAATGCAACGCTTGGTCAAGTTTGCTAAACGTATGGCCACAGCACAAATCAGAAATTCTGTTCAGACAAATTCAGCACCTGATCTTTGGACAGCTCCAAACCCACCAGCATTTTACCACTGGACTATATAATGGACATGCTGCCAATTAAATCTAGTTCTAGTAATACTCAGTCTGTACAGGATTTTGCAGTTTTTTTGTGATCGTTGCAGCCAAAAATGCTTGATTCAGCTGTGCTTTTTGTAAAATAAAAATTTGCCATGTAATTAACTGAGTTTTTAATGCTTTTTTTTCCAGGAAAACTCCTTGAATTGGTTGAATTGCAATTGCACAAAATTGTTTTGCACGGTCTTTCACAGTGAAGTTTGTTGGTAGATTAGACCTTTAAGCTGTACTCATGTTTGACGCACATGAATCAAAGGGGGCTAAATGCACATTGTGATGATATCACATGATGCATCTTGGCCCAAATCTGCAGAAAATCTGTAGTAAAACTGAAAAATTGCAAGCTTCTGCGAATATTGCAGAGTTTTGTTGATTTTGTATTAATTTCTGTCATCACAAAATACTGGATGGACTGAATACTGAAATTGCATTAGCTTTTAATATTTTTATAAGGTCAGTTATACTGTGGTCAAAATCTTTTTTGTTACAGCATTGCTTATAATAAATGAGATTGGAATGTGTATCTGTGACCACTCACATTTGCAATTTAGATCAATATAGAGCATATTGTAAATGTAAAAAAGAACATTAAGTACTTGATTTTAAGTACTTAAATTAATGAACTAGTAGTCAGTAGTAATTACCTAACAATTTAAATAATTAAATTATTTACTTGTATTTCCATTCTTGTTACAGTATTGCTACTGAACAGGTTTTTCGAGCTGATTTACTTGTTTTATATTTAGTTCATTGTCTGTTTTCTTAGTGAGCCATGAAAAAGCCACATCCCACATGTGAACAGTATGTACAATATTATTACCATAGACAATTTAAAATATCAATAGTTGTATCAGATTTTGCATTTGTACTATTTATTTAGCTACCAATTAATTTAATTTGAATTGTAGATCATATATATATATATATATATATATATATATATATATATATATATATATATATATATATTGTCATGAATCTCCAAAACTGGGTGGCACAGCAGTTCGCATTGCCGTCTCAAAGCTTTCTGTCTGTGTGGAGTTTTCGATATTCTCAATGCATCCAAGAGGGGTTTCCTCCCACCTTCCAAAAACATGTTAGTAGGTGAATGGCCAACTTTAATTTGCCCCTAGGTGTGAACAGCATGCTTGAACGGGTGTAAATGCTGCCTTGTGATAGACTGGCGTCCCATCATGTGTGTATTCCCGCCTCACACCAGGTGTTCGCAGGATAGGCTCCGGATGCACCATGGCCTTGACCAGGATGGAATGCTCACTGAAACTGACTGAATAATGAATCTTCGAAACCACATAGTCTCTTAAATAATTTCCCAACTAAATAGAAAATAGGAGTTTGATAGACTGCCAAAAGTTTTTGGCCTAGATCAGGGGTGTCCGATCTTATCCCCAAAAGGCCGGTGTGAGCGCAGGTTTTCATTCCAACCAAGCACGCCTGAGTCTATTGAAAACCAAGATCAACTGATTAAACAGGTATAATCAGGTGTGCTTCTGGCTTGGTTGGAGTGAAAACCTGCACCCACACTGACCGGCCCTTTCCGGATCAGATTGGACACTCCTGGCCTAGATCAGTGGTTTTCAAAGTGGGGATAATTCCTAATGTAATGTAATGTAAATATGTAAGATGTAATTATTAATAAAATCTATTCAGAAGTCTTTATTTTTAATGTGTTTTAAAAACATGTTGCATAAGGAGGGCCTTGGTCAAATGTTAATGCCATCTGGGGGCCCTTGACCTGGAAACGTTTGGGAACCACTGGCCTATATGACGTATAAAAACATATGAAGAATGCATATTAGGCGAGGTGATCCTTATTAAAGGGGTCTATAATTTCTTCGAGTATTTATCCTTTAAGCCTGTTATAATGGTATATAATGTCTTATACATAATCATCATTTAGGTATTTTCCAGTTGATCTATGATGTCTAATTTGCAGCTGGATGACGTTGCTCCAGACACTGGGACCAGACACTGCTCCAGACACTGCTCCAGACACTGGGACCATACACTGCTCCAGACACTGGGACCATACACTGCTCCAGACACTGGGACCATACACTGCTCCAGACACTGCTCCAGACACTGCTCCAGACACTGCTCCAGACACTGGGACCATACACTGCTCCAGACACTGCTCCAGACACTGGGACCATACACTGCTCCAGACACTGGGACCATATTCACGGCGACTCCCCTGCAATTCCTCAACTCCTGTGTCCAATGTCTCGCCTTAAAAACAAAAGTCTCGACTTAAAAAAAAAAATGTTTCTTAGTAACACGTCATGATATTTCCGCTAGACAGTTACCTCTGGTATTTAGGCTAGAAGAGAACAAAGACTGTGGCGTAGTGGTTTAATTATCGCACCATGTCAAGCATAATGAATTATACTCAAAACTGAAAGCAAGTCTCTGTCTGTCTGCCACGCAGCTCATAAAATGGACGCTAAGCTAGCGAGCCGCGTCTTCGAATCCATATCAAAAGATGCTACGTCCTGTAGTGTTTTACTTCAAAGTGTACCTTGGGATAAGTGCACTTTCGTCCGGTGTGTAATCCTCGTCTTCTCCTCATTTGATGAAGACCGGTTCCTCTCTCGTGGTGCCTTGCTGTGGTCCAGTTGGGTTGAGATAGAATGTGTGTGTGTGTATTCATGGACTATTAGCTTTCGCATTACACAACAGCCAACATGAGTACACACACAAGTCAGTCCTACACAGGAAAACACCTCCAGTGTCCAGTGAACAACTACAGTCTGAGGGTGGGGGGGTTTAAAACATTGAATTCTCTCTCACGAGCGCCCTCTGACAGATTTTACACACACACACACACACACACACACACACACAGCGCCCTAACCATCAGTTGTTGTTTTCTTTGTGGTCACCAGACATATATCCCCACAGAAAAGCTGGTACTAAACTATACTTTTCCTTGTTGCTGGCTTAGTATCTCTTACCTCGGAAGGTCCATGTTGTGCATCTTAAATTATTTTTAAAGGTACACCGTATTTTGCCCTGCGATGGGCTGGCACCCTGTCCAGGGTGTACCCCGCCTTGTGCCCGATGCTGCATGGGATTGGCTGCAGGCATGGGCGTAACCACGCACTCTTTGGGGGGGTCGTGACCCCCGCAATGTTGAGAGAATACCAATCTGTCCCCCCCAATATACAGGAGAAAATATTTTCTATATGTTCCGCATTAAATTTCCCTGACAACGGATCTGTCTTTTCTTCATCTATTCTATTTATTTTATTTATCTATTTATTTATTTATATTCCATCCATCCATCTTCAACCGCTTGGCGCTTGGACCCCCCCAATGTCCATAACATGGTTACGCCCTTGGCTGCAGGTTCGCCATGACCCTGAAGGGGAGTAAGCGGTAGAAAATGGATAGATGGATGGACATTAACCTAGAGTATGAAGTTTCTACAAAGTCATAAAAATATGAAGTCCCTTTGATGAAACTTATAATGCTAATGACATTAGTCTATTTCACTTACCAAAGTAAATGCTCATGCATCTGGAGGCACAGTGGATCAGGTGGTAGAGTGGGTTGTCCACTAATCGTAGGCTTGGCTGTTCAATTTCTACATGCTGAAGTGTCCTTGGGCAAGACACTGAACCCCAAGTTGCTCCCAATGGCAAGATAACACCTTGCATGGCAGCTCTGCATCCATTGGTATGTGAATGGGTGAATGAGAACCAGTGTAAAGAGCTTTGTAGAACTGCTAAGGTTAAAAAACACTATATAAATGCAGACCATACATTTCCAGGTGAAAAATACTAAAGGTATTAAAGATGTACTCGATGAAACCACCCCAGCAACAAGGTAAAGTACAGTTTGTTTCCTTTATTTCGGAGCTTGTTTCCTTGACGCTCCAAAATATGAAAGAAAAAAAAACGCCCTCACACACTACCACTTGCCATTTAGACCCTGTTTGCTGACTTGTATTTGGTAAGTTTCAGTTATCAGTTTTCTGTGGATGCATGTAGACTAGAGCAGAGGTATTCAGATTTTAGTACAGTTGAGGTCATAAGTTTACACACGCCTTGCAGAATTTGCAAAATGTTAATAATTTAAATAAATAAATAAATAATAATAAGAGGGATCAAAAAATCGCATTTGTTTTTTTTTGTTTTTTTTAAGTGTTGCCCTGAATACACTATTTCACATAACAGATGTTTACATATGCGTCAATATGACACAGTAATAACTGAATTTGCACAAATAAACCGGTTCAAGGTTTGTATACACTTTTTTCTTAATACTGTGTGTCGTTACCTCTATAATCAACAACTGCTTTTATGATTTGTGATAGTTGTTCATGAGTCCCTTGTTTGTCCTGAGTAGTTAAACTGCGCACTGTTCTTCAGAAAAATCCTCCAGGTCCTGCACATTCTTTGCTTTTCCAGCATCTTCTTTCCAACAGCGGTTATATGATGTTGAGCTCTATCTTTTCACACTGAAGACAACTGAGGAACTCGTACACAGATTACAAAAGGTGCAAACATTCACTGATGTTCAAGAAGGCAACACGCTATGTTAAGAACCAGGTGGATGTAGACTTCTGTTACAGGATGATTGGTATATATTGTTATTTTACTTAAACATCTTATTTTTTTCCATTCAGTAATGTTCTTCAGAAACTACATGAAATGTTTACGTTTCCCAGAATACAAAATAATAACAATTTACACCAATCAAAACCCCCTGGCTCTTAATGCATCATGTTGCTTTCTTGAGAATCAAAGAATGTTTGCACCTTTTATAATAGTTGTGTATGAGTCCCTCAATCCCTATTATTGTGTCTTGTGGATTATATGCAAACAGCTATTATGTAAAGTAGCTTGTTCAGGGAAGTACTTAATAAAAAAGAAATGCAATGTTTATGATTTTTTAAAAAAATTGTTATAATTTTGCAGATCCTGAAAGGAGTATGTAAACTTATGACCTGTAGCCAAGGAGCCCAACTGTAGCCAAGGAGCCCTTTAACTTCAATTAAAGAGGTTCAATACAGATTTATTTCATGTACATTTATTTCATATTTTGTCAGATTTCCACTGAAAGAACACTTTAGGTCCAAACTAACATTATTTAAAGGCTACTTGTTTTCATGTTATTTAGGTTTGTATGAAACCTACTGTGTTTATACACTATTTATTTCTGAGCTATTGAAGTTGGATTAAACCCAGTCAATTTAAGAGCCGTGTCAAATAAATGAATTATAACTCAGTAGATACAATAACTCTGGTAATAAATGGGTAAGTGGCTATAGCCATGCTTCATGAACACTTGATGGTCCACAGAGCTCACTTTGAAAATCACTGGATTAGACAAAAATAGAGAGAATATAGAAAGGTCTTGAGAAGTTGTGCAAAAAAAAAAAAGAAATGAAATGCTTTCCTGGCAAAAAAAATGTTTCAATTCCAAATTTCTGATGATTGTGGTAGAGCGAGCAGCATTGAGAAAGCAGGTATTTAGTGTCATATTCTAGCTAAGTTAGCTAAATAAGGCTCAGACTTTATCTCTAACAAGGATCATCCTTGATCGCTCATAAAATTAGCTAAATTTTAATTCAAGGGAACTTCGATACCCCTGTTGCCAAAACACAAGCTGAGCTGGTCAAGCTGGTAAATCACCTTTGCCAGCTGCCAAGTTATTTTCCAGCTTCTTTATTACTAAACATTTGTCAATAAATGTTTGCCTACATGCCTTACTATTGTTATTTTCTTAAACAATATCTAAGTAGCATTAGTAACTGATGGTCTACCAGCTTGACCTGTTTCAGCATCTGCTACAGTTGTAACACATCACCTTCATGTCTTCACTTTGTGGCACACAAATTACAGAGAGAATACACACACACACACACACACACACACACACACACACACACACACACACACACACACACACACACACAGAATATTGATGCTCCAAACACTTCAGTGGGAGCTTCTGAATTTCTGGTGCTACGAAAATTCTGAAAAGTGCTAACTGACAAAATCTAAATCTAAATCTATGAAGACCCCTGCATAATCAAGGGCTTCAGTAGTTGCACCAGGTATGCTTGAGCTGGAACATATGAAATACGTGATCTGGCTAGGGGCAGAAAAAGGAAGCTATCAACGGCTGCAACCAGATATCTGAGAAGGCACTGAGGTTTCAGTGAGCACAGAATGATGCGTAGTAAATGCAGAAGGATTCTATGACAGAATTTCTAAGACATACACCACAACTGACCCAAAAGGACAAGAAAAGTCGGCTCAAAAAGCATATAAATAAGCCACAGAAGTTTTGGGATTCTGTTCTGTGGTGCAATGAAACAAAATTGGAATTTTTTGGCACAATGGATCGTGTGAGTGTGTATGTGATTGTGCCCTGTGATGGACTGGCACACTGTCCAGGGTGTATCCCGCCTTGTGCCCGATGCTCCCTGGGATAGGCTCCAGGTTCCCCCGTGACCCTGAAAAGGAGTAAGCGGTTGTAGATGGATGGATGGATACATATACTGTATTTGTCATAGGTCTCTGATATGTGTGTTTGAGTGGTACTCCTTCCATAGTTGTTTTTAAGTCAAGTTTATTTGAGCAAATACCAAGTTCTATATTGTTCTAAATTCTATATATTGTTACTTGAATTCTTGATTGATCCTGATTAAAATACACTTATTAGTCATGGGTATTACATGGTGGAATATATTATTTGATCTATTGGCCTTCTTGGTGATCTTGAATTATTTAATCAGAACATAGCATAAAATTCCAAAATTTATATAGTAAACCATACATTATGTTTAATAACAATGAATAAAAAGCAAGTTACACAAGTCATTTAACATCATGTGATGAACAATGACTTTAAATGATGTAGGTTTTTATCTGTATATTTATATAGGACAGAATGAGATCAGAGCTGGAAAATTTAGCACTGGGGATCCAGAGATTTTTTTTCTTAGAATGGTAAGCGAGATCTTGTTATTTTTATTTTGTAGGAGCTAACAGCAAAACCCGACTGTTATTCATTATGTTTGAAATTGTAGATTTTTTTTAACCCTCTTAAAAACCACCATTGAAATGGCACTAACAATGTCCCCTTGTGATGTCAGATTAGAAATATAATTGCTAAACTCTCATGGAAATAATGTAAATACAACACCAACCAACAAATTAGCACAAGAATTGCTAGGTACATCACAAATAATTTATTATACACACATTTAATGTGTTTCAGAGCAAACTTTTCCTTTAACTTCTTTAAACTATGTCAAATAAAAGGTATGCAAATTTGTTTGCTTATGTTAGTGTCAAGAACAAATCAACTTATTATATAATATATACTATATTTTAACAACACTGTGGTGACAATGTTGCAAAATCACTTGCAATAAAAAGTTGCTTTGCCAGGCATCTAAAAGAAACTTCGTTCTTAAATCATGTTAAAGACAAAAGTACTTACATGCACTGATGTACACAGAGCAAAAAGTTGCACAGCCACAAGTTAATACGCTTATGGGCATCTACACATGACAATCCCTCATGTATGAAGAAAATCTGCTACTCTACAAAATTCTGATGTGAATGAAAGAAAATAATTTCTACTCATGTGATGCAGTGTTTTATGTAATAGTAATCTAAAAATAGGCTATAAATCATATATGAAATATGTAATAACCCAGGGCATTAATTTGACCAACATTTAACAAACATGTACAATCCAGATTTTAAAATGGGAGACAATAAAACACATTTTCCTTGCATTCCTACAAAATCTGTGCAAACTTTCCTATAATATGTATTTTAATATTAGCATCAGGAGAAAATAGACAGTTGATTTCACTTAATTTTTTTCTTTTTAGTGATCTTCTGCCATGTTATCTTGCACCTGATAGCTAATATATAACATGAGAAGACATACAATTTTTCTAGCATGAATGGGTGCTCAAATAGTGCAAATTTACTCATTATCATTTGGATCAATTAGGCCTTGTGTTCACAGAAAACATGAACTTGGGCTTTTCTTCATTAAAGTGCCGTTTTTGATAATATTACAAAAAGCAGCAAAAATAAGGCAAAGCCTGCGCATGGCAGATTATAGTGAAAATAAGATTAAGATATCACTTTATAGTGTAGTATTGGGCAAATGCAAACATAGCATTAATGTACCCTACCTTAAGTATGCTACAAAATAGGTGTATGCATTGGATAATCCTAAAGTTACATGGATTTCCTAAGAAAAATCAAACACCAATGAATTCTGAATGATATGCAACAAAAAGATTCACACTGAAATCTACTCTCCTATGAAACAGCCAGAAATGTCCAGAGGTTCCAGCTAAATCTAAGCCATCAAAATGGTTATCTTGTTTATAATTAACTGCTCTGTGACAGATCAGAAGTAAAGACGTTTTAAACAAAGAACACAACACTCCACTTTTACATTGCCGTTCTGATATATAAGCAGTGCTGAGAGAACTATGCTTTAATGTTTTCAAGCACTCCCATCACCTGTTCTTAGCTTCCGAGCCATAATCATCTCTGGTGTGGCTCTCTTCCGGTTGCTGGCAAGGCCAAGGCAGCACATGAGATTGATGAAACACGTGGTGGGGTTGAAACGAAAGCCAAATTCACTGGCCGCATAGTCAAAAGGAAACGTGTGATGGAAGTTGTGGAAACCTTCCCCTGTGAATGACCAATGTCAACAGTTTGAAAACAACCAATTTATAACCACAATAACAATTTATATAGACACCAACTCAACAAATCAAACTAAATTTTAAACAAATTAATTTCAAATCTAAATATCAAACCCACTATCTGTAATCTGTTTGCCATTAGTCATATTTTCAACCCTGGGTTGTAAATGCTTTTTATGATTACCTGAACTATTTTAAAAACATTGTAATAATGTAGTCATTTAATAGGAACTATTGTAATTAAATAGTCCAGACTCTACCACTGTGAATGGTCATGCACAAACCCCCACCACATTACTAGTTGGAAGGAAAAAAAACAAATGTACCAAAAGTTCCAAACGTGACAAGCTGGTTTTCTCGAGGGTTGATGTTCTTGTTGTAGGGCCGGTTGCCGTACATATGTGCAGCGCTGTTGACTAACCAGGTGATATTAAGAGAAATGGTGTAGCGTAAGATGGAGGCAAGGAAGTACGAGTTCCACAAGCTTTCACCCCAGAAGTACCATGGCACCAGAGAGGGCAGGAGGAAGCACATCACCAGCACTGATATTTTGTAAAATCTGGATAAAAGAAAATGCATGTGTATGAGAGATCTTAATAGTTTATATAGTCTCACCCTTCATTTATAATGAATAAGTTCAACATACTTTATTAGAAGACAATCAAATATGTTTTTGTTTTTCAGTGACTTGCATACTGTAAGTATTCAAAATTCTAGTTTGCAACAATAAAAAATGTGGAAAAAGTGTGAGGGGTTGAATACTTATGCAAGGCACTACAAGTTTTCTTCAGGATTAGTGGACCTACTTCCTCTGGAACACAACAACGGGATCAGCCAGCAGATCGCTGAGGTCCAGCCGCTTGCCTTTCTCAATCACTTCCTTGTGTTTATACACCAACAACCAGCCTATATGTGAGAAGAAGAAGCCTCGCTTTGCATTGTGGGGGTCGGCGTCTGTCTCGGAGTACTTGTGATGGGACCTGTGATCTCTGGACCATTCAAAGATATTGTTCTGCAAATAAAATACTGCATTATACAGGGAAATCCATGTAACCACCCTTCTGAAGTTTTTGGAAAGTTGTCTTGTCAGTTGGGTTGTATCTAGATTTAATTGGGGTGAATACAAGAACCACTGAAATGAACTGCAAAAAAGAATGATAAGCTGTAAAATAAGCAGAAAACTTGTAAGTACATATGTATTCACCCACTTTGCTATGAAACCCTCTAAATAATCAACTTCCAACCAATTAACACAGGTGGATTTAAGTCAAACTGTGTACAATCAAAGTCTCACATGATCCGTCACATGATAGCAGTAGAAATACACCTGTTCTGAAAGGCCAATGAGTCTGCAGCACCAGTAATCAAGCAATATGAAGACCAAGATGCTCTCAAAACAGGTCAGAGACAACGTTTTGAAGAAGTATAGATAAGGGTTGGGTTAAAAAACAAAAATCCCAAACTTTGAACATAAATCCATTAAATCCATTATAATAAAATGGAAAGAAAATGGCACAACTACAAACCTGACAAGAGAAGGCTGCCCACCAAAACACACAGAATGGGCAAAGAGAGCGTAAATAAGAGATTCAACATAGAGAACACTGAATGAGCTGCAAAGATCCACAGCAGAGATGGGATTATCTGTAGATAGGACAACTTTAAGATGTACATTAAAAAAAAAGCCATTGCTTAAAGAATAAAAAGAAAAGAAAAACTTATTTGGAGTTCACCAAACAACATGTGGCAGACTCCCCAAACAAATGCTAGAAGTTTCTCTGGTCCGATGAGACTAAAATTAAGCTTTTTGGCCATCGTAAGAAACGCTATGTGTGGTGCAAACAACACTTCCAATAACCCCAGGACACCATTCCCACAGTGAAGCATGGTGGTGGCAGCATCATGTTGTGCAGATGCTTTTCATCAGAAGGAAATGGAAAAGTGGTCAGGATTGAAAGAAAAATGGATGGGACTAATCCAGGGGAATTCTTGTGTAAAAACCTGTTTCAGTCTGTAAGAGATTTGAGACTGGGTCAGAGTATCTCCTTCCAGCAAGACAATGAGTCTACGCATACTGCTAAAGCTACACTGGAGTGGTTTAAATGGAAACATTCAAATGTCTTGGAATGGCCTAGTCAAAGCTCAGACCTCAGTCTAATTGAGAATCTGTGGCATGACTTGAAAATGTCAGTCTAATTGAGAATCTGTGGCATGACTTGAAAATGTCTTTACACCAACACTTGAAGGTCCAACACTTTACATTTAAACTGAAGGAGCAGTTTTGCCTTGAAGCATAGGCAAAAATCCCAGTGGCTAGATGTACTAAGCCAATAGAAACATACCCCATGAGACTTTCAGCTGTAATTTCAGCAAAAAATGGCTCTACAAAGTATTGACTTAATTATTGTTTGTGTCACAATAAAAAATATTTTGCACCTTCAAAGTGGTAGGCATGCTGTTTAATTCAAATGGTACAACCCCACAAAAATCCATTTTAATGTCAGGTTGTAATGCAACAAAACAGGAAAAACACCAAGGGGGTGAATAGTTTCGCCATTATACCACAACAATTTGCCAGCTCTAACAATTATTATTTTTGTTTTAATAAAGAATGATGAATACTTTTACCCATTTATACAGTGGTGCTTGAAAGTTTGTGAACCCAATAGAATTTTCTATATTTCTGCATAAATATGAAATAAAACAATCATATTTTCACACAAGTCCTAAACGTAGACATTGAGAACTCAATTAAACGAAATGAGAAAAATATTATGCTTGGACATTTATTTATTGAGGAAAATGATCCAATATTACATACCTTTGCGCTTAAGATTGTTGTTTGGCTGCGTGTGTCATTGAGCAAAACCAGCGACTCCATTTCCCAGAATGCACCACCAACTACAAACATGGCTGAAGTCGGCTTTATCCCCCCCCAAAACACACACACACACACACACACAATTCCCCGGAATTTTAATCAGAGACACCTGTTCCCATTTACACTCAAACACACCACAAATAAAAGAGACTTTGTGAAATATTCACTCAGTTGCCTTGTCTCTGGCGTTATATCTTGTCTGTTTATTCGTGTTTTCGGACTGTGTTTATGCTTACAACTTTGTCTCTTTGCCCTACCCGGTTTGTGCTGTTTGGCTGATCGCCTGACCTCTGCCTGTTCATGATTTATGGTGTTCTGCCTTATCCTTTGGACTTGTTTTATTAAACTGCCATATCTGCATTTGCTTCTGTCTGCGGCTCCGTTCGTGACAGTATGACTCACTTTCTCTTGAGATTCAGTTCAATGGCCAGATGTTCTGATATTTTTCTTTAGAATTTGCTGATATAAATTAGAATTCATTGTTCCAATGATGGCAAGCCATCCTGGTCCAGATGCAGCAAAACAGGCCTAAACCATAATACTTCTACCCTGTTTCACAGGTGGGATAAGGTTCTTATGCTGGAATGCAGTGTTTTCCTTTCTCATCTAAACCAAACATTTATATTTTGGTCTCATCTATCCACAAAACATTTTTCCAATAGCCTTATGGCTTGTCTATGTGATCTTTAGCAAACTGCAGACGGGCAGCAATGTTCTTTTTGGAGAACAGTGGCTTTCTCCTTGCAACCCTGCCATGTACACCATTGTTGTTCAGTGTTGCCAGAGCCATATCTCCCTGCAGTTCTCGCCTAGTTTCCTACTGACGCCAAGAAGGGTTGAGGCTGGATGGGAGACCTCCTGGGGAAAACTAAGATTGCTGCTGGAATTAGTGAGACCAGCAGGGGGTGTTCACCCTGTGGTCTGTGTGGGGCCAATCAACTGTGAAAACAGCAGTCTTTCCAGTGAGACTTTAAACCGAGGTCCTGACTCTCTGTGGTCCCCATTGGCCCTTCTCCATCATGGCCCCCTAATAATCCCCATCCCTGGCTACATCAATCTCTCATCTCCACTAATAGCTGGTATATGCTGGGCGTTCTGGTGCGCTATGGCTGCCATCGCATTATCCAGATGGATGCTACACACTAGTGGTGGTTGAGGATCCTCCCCATACTATGTTAAGCATTTTGAGTGTCTAGAAAAGCACTATGCAACTGTAATTAAGTATACTCATGATGGTGGACTCATAAACAACATTAGCAAGTGTGAGAGAGGCCTTTAGTCGCTTAGAAGTTACCCTCTGTCCCTTTGTGACCTCGCATTCTATTACACGTTTTGCTCTTGGAGTGATTTTTTGTTGGTTGACCAGTCCTGGGAAGGATAACAATGGTCTTGAATTTCCTCCAATTGTACACAGTCTGTCTGACTATGGATTGGTGGAGTCCAAACTCTTTAGTGATTGTATTGTATCCTTTTCTACCCTGATAAGCATCAACAACTCAGAAATCTACTTTGTTCGTGCCATGATACACTTCCACAAACATGTGAAGATCAGACTTTGATAGATCCCTGTATTTTAAATAAAACAGGGCGCTCACTCACACCGTCATTCCACTGAATGAAAACACCTGACTGTAATTTCACCTTTTAATTAACTGCTAATCCTAGAAGTTGACATATTTTTGCCACTCACAGATAAACAAATAACTGAATAAACAAATGACCAAGTATAACAGTTTTGGTCTCATTTGTTTAATTGGGTTATATTTGTTCATGTTTAAGACCTGTGTGAAAATCTGATGATTTATGCAGAAATATAGAAACTTCTACAAGGGTCCACAAACTTTCAAGCACCACTGCACTTCTATTTAATACAATGGACAAGTTATTTCCTGTTATCACTTAGGTTCCAGCTTGTTTGAGGTTTTTTCCTTAGGAAAATTGTCGAGGTATAACAAATTTTGAAAGTACCATGAAACAGATCTCTTGATCTATTGACACTAATGGCAATAAACATATAAATCAGCTTTATAACAACTTGGAATAATCAGAGATTACCGGAGATATTAGACTCTGTGACTAAGAATGGTTTGTATCAATTGTTCCTCATAACACAAAGAACCATAAGGAATGATTAAAGTTGCCATAATAATATTCATGCTGAATGGTTTTGCTTATAGAGTGCCATATCATGTATTTCATGCCTGCTGACTCAGTTTGACATTTTCTTACACAAACAACAGCATATGTATCATCACGCTATATCCTAATCACCTGGAAGGCCATGGAGTTGGCAGCAGCCAGGAAGATCCTTAGAGGCAGTTTGGCTTTGTAAGACCTGTGACTCCATAAGCGATGGGCCCCAGCTGTAATCCCAAGGGCTGTGATCATGAAACATATATAGGCTGCAAAGGAAAAGCACAACACAGCAGTCTCCTCATTAAATATCTAAAATATACCAGTCAGAAGAAGACACCTCAGAGTGAAAATGCTAATTTAAGTAGCCAGTCTAGGCAACTGGCTAACCAACACTAATGGCTTCATCAAGTCGACTACAAAAACAATAACTAATAACATTTCCAGGCTCCAAAGTGTGGTAAGGACTAATCAAGAGACTCGGACATGTGCTGCAGCAATGATAGCTGAAGTGAATAAGTTTGTC
Source organism: Noturus placidus (assembly GCA_022414735.1). NCBI lineage: Eukaryota > Metazoa > Chordata > Actinopteri > Siluriformes > Ictaluridae > Noturus > Noturus placidus. The sequence continues at coordinate 73,617 of JAFFST010054115.1, forward strand.
TGGTAGAGGTGGGGTGTGTTCAGCCTCCTCAGGCCTATGTTTCCATAGAAACTAGACTCTTGCTATTTTTTTTTCCCCCCAGACTGTAACATTGGGTCCAGGTTTGCACATACACGAACACATCTGATGGTTTTTGACATCTACTACAAGCACCACACTTTGCTGTAGAGTGTTGGCCTTGATGATAGTCCTTCCTTCAGAGAAAATATAATAATAATTTTTACCCAGTGCTTGATTAGGAGAATTTTATAGGCTGACCGGACCTTTTAGTTGATTGACTCATACTATGTATGAGTAAAAAAAAATGTAATAAATTAAAAATCATAAGCATAATACCACACATCATAGGGCGGCTGTGGCTCAGTCGGTAGAGCGGGTTGTCCACTAATCCACTAATCGTAGGGTTGGCGGTTCGAATCCCGGCCCGGGTGATCCCATGCCGAAGGGCCCTTGGGCAAGACACTGAACCCTAAGTTGCCCCCAATGGCAAGCTAGCACCTTGCATGGCAGCTCTGCTACCATTGGTGTGTGTGTGCTTTCATTAGTAAGTCGCTTGTAAATGTAAAATGTAAAAATGATATTTCTGTAAAGCTGCTTTGAGACAATGTACCATTGTAAAAAGCGCTATACAAATTGATAATTATTATTATTATTATTATTATTATATCAACATTGGAGTGGGGGGGGGGGTGGACGACGACAAAGGAAACAAAAACATGTTACATTAAAACACACAGGCTGCTGGTGTATTGAAAATTTGCCAGGAATATAAAGCCATTCAGAAATAATCCTAAATGTCATATTTGTTGTTCATTAATTAGGGGTTGTAGATGTATGGGAGTAAATTATTTATGAGGTGAGGAAAAAGGCTCACTGTTCACATGCATGAATGAATACAACCTCATCCGTGTGTTTTCTCTCAACTATGAATTGACTACTGGCAGGATGTTCATACACTGGGCAAAATGGATCAGGGAAATGTTCATTCTTGTAGAACACTGAATGCAGATTGATGTGATAATGACGGAGCTACACTAACAAACATAACCCAAAGTGTTCACGTCGTTCTCATACTTACACCAGATCCAGGTGAAGGGATGCGCTTTAGGGATGAGGAGCAGGGAGTAAAGTGCACCGGTATGAAGCATACTCATGAGAATAACGTTTCTCCAGACGATGCGCAGCCGCTTTGCTCCATTCTGCTCGCGGCTCTCAGCGCCATCCGGTCCGGCTCGGTCCGCCACCTCGCAGCGCCCATCATCCGGAAGTGCGTCCATCTCGAAAATCCAGAAATTACGAAAAAAGCGTAGATTTGTCGGGCCTCTTAGAATCAAAACAAATAGATGGAAGCTCGGTTGATATAAATGCGAGTTTGTATAACAGCAGTAGCTGATTAAAAAAAAAAAAAAAGCGCTCCGAGTGGTGACTACGCAGCAGAGACGCAGGGACCCTATTATACGCTGAAGGGTGTATGGAAGGCCATACGTGCCAAAATGGATTCAAAGCCGTGCCTTAGTATTGAGACCAGAATTGGTGCCACCCATTGATAAAAGACTTCTGGACTAAGGGCCCCAAGCACAACTTTGTCAAAGGCCCCTAGTCCAGAAGTCTTTTATCTAAATAAATTTATTTAAACAAACAGTTTAAATTCTTCTAGTACTCAATTAATAGATCTTGTATAGTAGCACTACTTGTATTGTTCCCTGCTTGATATCACTTTGCTTGTATCTCTCATTTGTAAGTCGCTTTGGATAAAAGCGTCTGCTAAGTGAATAAATGTAATGTAAATGTAAACAGAAATTTCCATGCGACTCCTCTAAAGCTGAACCGGTATTTATATTTGCTTGTTATTCAATTTCTTTACTATAAAATACGAGATCAAGAGGCCCCTCTGGTGGTGCAGGCCTTACACAACTTGCTTAGTTTGCGCAAAACACACACACACACACACACACACACACACACACACACACACAGTTGGTTGGGCGGGTTGTCCACTAATCCACTAACCGTGGGGTTGGCGGTTCGAATCCCGGCCCGGGGTGATCCCATGCCGAAGGGCCCTTGGGCAAGACACTGAACCCTAAGTTGCCCCCAATGGCAAGCTAGCACCTTGCATGGCAGCTCTGCTACCATTGGTGTGTGTGTGCTTTCATTAGTAAGTCGCTTGTAAATGTAAAAAATGATATTTCTGTAAAAGCTGCTTTGAGACAATGTACCATTGTAAAAAGCGCTATACAAATTGATAAATTATTACATACACACATATACACACACACACATGGTAAATGGCGCACTTATATACCACATTCACACACACACTCTCACACCAATGGGAGCAGAGCTGCCATGCAAGGTGCTAACTTGCCATCGGGGTCAACTTGGGGTTCAGTGTCTTGCCCAAGACACATGACTTCGGCATGTGGTGTCTTCCGGGCCAGGAATCGAACCGCCAACCCTACGATTAGTGGACAACCCGCTCTACCAACTAAGCCACAGCCACCCTACACACAGACACACAGACACACACAGACACACACAGACACACACAGACACACACAGACACACACAGACATAACCTATATATACTAATTACAGAGCAATTGCAGCCTGGTTTCAGAAGTGACAGATCAGTTTTCTATTGCACATCTTGCATTAACATGAATCATAATTGTTTTATTGTCATTGTACAAGTACAATGAAAATAGACAATCTCCTATCATTAACTTTTACATACAACAGAAAAAAAAGACACAAAAAAAACTGCATTAGCCAAAAGTAAAATTTAACAACTACAGAAAAAAAACCCCATGTACATACATTGAAATATAGATCGATCTGCAATAACATTAAAGCCACCTGTCTAGTATTGTGTAGGTCCACCTTATGCCACCAAAACAACTCTGATCAGTCAAGCCATGGCCTCCACAAGACTGTTGAATGTGTACTGTGGTATCGGGCACCAAGTCGTTAACAGTAGATCTTTAATTCCTGCAAGTTTCGAAGTGGATCCTTGCTGGATCTGACTTGTCCATCCAGCAACATCCCACAGATGCTCGATTGGATTGATGTCTGGGGAATTTGGAGGCCAAGTCAACACCTTGAACTCAGTCATGTTCTTCAAAACATTCCTGAACAATTTTTGCAGTGTGGCAGGGTGCATTATCCTGCTGAAAGAGGCCACTGACATTAGGGAATACAGTTGCCATGAAAATAGATCAATGTCAAATAAGTTTCAACTAAACGGTCCGCTCATAATTTCATTACAAAATACATTTTAGACACCAGTGATAATTATAAAGATTCATATTCAAGTCCTTCTGGGCTAATTTTTCCCTTTACGTTTAAGAAAGAAGACCAGAGCTGAGAAATATTGAGCACTTTATTTGACCACTTCATTAAAATGCAACACCCTCATCCAATTTTTACAACAGTCATTTAAACATTGTGCATTGATTCCCCTCAAAATTATAGGGTACAGAACTTGTATACAAAAATAAGGAGTTTGAACAGGAGTGGTGAGAATGATTAAATTGATGTTACCAGTGGCTAGTTTTCTCTCTGGGATATCGTTCCCTAGCGTTTAAACCAGCAGTGGCTCTAAAATATCGTGCCATCATTTAAGATTACATGATATAAATGTCAGAATATTGTGAATGGTTGGTGATATTGAGCACTAAAATATTTACTTTTATTTCAAACCATTTCCTGGTGTAAAAGGACTACAGTGAGTCTACCACTTTCATTTCACTATTTCTGCAGTAGACAACCGTGATACTTCGCAAGCATTTCAGACATCTATCTCTGCCATCAAGTTTTCAAATTACTATAGAAAGAAATAAAACTAAACAGCCATATAACCAGGCAGCCTTGGTTTGCTAATGCTGTATAGTTACTGATTAACTCAAATCGTAAAAGATTTAAATAAATAACATTTATTGAAAATATTTCCTTGTTACCAAGATTATGTAGGTCCTGGTAAATGGATAAAATGCAATCACTTTTTTTTTTTTTTTCTTCAGGAAATTGCATTGAACATCACTGAAATGGCAGGGCCTCTAATTAGCACACAAAGCAATAGCCTAAAATTCTTACTGACAAAAATTAGAAGGGGGGAAAAAAAATCTAAAACGATAAGCCAGAGCTCAATTACATAATAGCAAATATCTGAAAAATCCGGTCTGGCATGTGATTGATTTCTCCAGGCTGTGAATCCTATGAGTTGCCCAAAAACATGAACTAAACAAACAAAAAAAAAAAAACAAAAAAAAAAAAACCCCCCCATTGCACTCTGCTCTGCCACGATTACAAATATGAAATAATGGCAACATAAACATATACAAGACCAAAAACTTAATAAAAAAAAACAAGTAAGGAAACGCCTGTAAGCTGCATTGCCCTTTTCCAGATTTAAGACTGGCAAAGCATGTCAATATGGGTTGGTCCTTATTGACTGATGGCTTGTGTTGGAGTTGCGGGAATACTGGTGAGTATTGTGTGTACGCACATGGCATCAGACGCCCAGCTTATTAGCCTGCGTTAGCACTACCTTCAACACTGGCATGAAGGCGGAGGTCTCGCTGAAGTTACTGTTGCTGACTATGTGTGTGTGGATGTTGAGGCTGTCTGTGTAGGCGCGTGACTCGATACTCCGAGCCATGTTGTGCAGGCCGCCCACGATGGCTGAAGAAAGCTGGAGAAACAGTGGAGGTGATGTTAAATAAAACTTTGAAGCCCTAGAATTGTACATTTCTACCGAACAAAGCTGCAGAGCTCATTATGATAATACGATGGAAAGCATTTTCATTATGGTGTAGAAATCCCAGAGATTTTCCTCCATAAAAATTTCTATAATGTTGGAATTATACCTTGGCTTTAAAAAGTTCAGAGTTCTTGGCAATAATTAAATAACGTGTTTATGACACGGCATTAACATCATGGAAGGTTTTACCCTAAAACATCAATTCAAAAATAATATAATGTTGAAAGGTATCCGTTTTGACCTCATTGATGGTTGAATATCTATGAAGATATCCTTCATGCTCTCAACAAGCCTCAAAAAAAGAAATCTGTCAGGGAGTAATTCTCGGGGACGTTAACAATCGCGATAGCAGATAGAGAACTGATCTAACTAAATGTAGCCTATTTTACAACTAAAGAAATTGTTAACCTATCTAACTGACATAGAAATTCATGTAAGTTTCGTTAGCACCACCGAAGCATAAATATACCTTGACTGAACTAACGTTAGTATCTGACGGGGCTTGGTAGTTAAAGAAAGGTTGTGTTCACACGGTACATCTTTTTTCTGATGAAAACCACTACCACTGGGGAAAACAGTTCTTTCCACCCATATAAAAAACAAACAAAAACACTAATATTTTCAGTTGAAATAAAATTGTAAAATTCTTTGCCCATCTCCTTTATGTCCTGTGATTAATTAATATATATATATATATATACTGTATATATATATATATTTTTTTTTTTCATTAAATCTTAAAAATGTAATTTGTTGAAACGAATAGACTTTTGACTATAAATACAATAAGAATTATCAGCTTGACTGCAAGATACATTTTGCAATTAAGGACCATTGAACAAAGTTTTTAAGAGACTGCAGACGACAGTTAAAATATCATGACACTTCATGTTGACGGTCAATCAGAGTCGCGTTACACCTATTTCATAATTCATATTACTAACAATGTAACTTTTGAAAGCAAAAGCTTGGCAATGGAAGAAAATATTTCAGCAACCCAACAAATATCTGAAGTCATGAGAGGAATGCTAGATTGAGAGTACATATTGCTCTGCCCCAGACTTATCAATCAGGTTAACTCAAAAGGTTACTGTATCTGAACGGTGCCCCACCTTAGAAAGTGTGACGGAATTTTCATTAAAATACTCACAGTTTGCTCTCTCAGTTTGTCATAAAGGGACTCCAGTCTCTTGTTAGCATCATCCAACTTCCTTTTGGTTTGCTTATGAGAAGACAGGAAGAGACTGATTAGTTACACAAAGGAAAAATAGCTGGACAATAACCAGAATCCTATGAGAAGACAAAGTAGGCTGAACTAACAGGGTCTGTGGCAGCCGCCAAGCACTTCTGGATCAGGCCCTCGAACGTCGTCTTGAGAATGAGGTGCTCGTCTGGGATGGGCTTCTTTGTGATCTTCTCAGTAGGGAGGGACTGCATTGGCTTGGAGCAGAAAAAAAAGCAACAGACAATTAATTGTATTTATCAATTTGATATGGAATCTGAGCAGGCAATAACTACATTGCCCTGAGACAAACATGTCCGCAGTCCATATTTTAAGCTACATGAATACATATTTTAAACTCATACATCTTATAAACTCAAATGCACTAAAAAAATGCATGCAACTGTTTTGACACCTGTATGACATCCCCGGTGGGTGCCCCTGGTGGCCCCTCCACAGGCATGCTGGGCATGGCAGGGTTTCTGAGTGTAGGAGCATGCGACTGTTGTTGGATGGGGTTGAAGGGAGCAGGAACACCAGCTGGCTGTGGAGGAAGCTGCTGCGGCTGAAGAGAAGGCTGCATGGTGGCTACAGGCTGCGGCTCTCCTAGTGGAGCCATGATGGGGGCTGTGATTGGCGCAGGAGGAGTGTAGTTTTCTGGGACCTGGAGACACAATTTTGTAATTAACAGGAAGAAAAAAAATCAATGGTTCAAAAGGCAGAGATGTACATTTTGTATAATTTCTAATTTGAAGTCATTAGCAAACATTTTCTGTATGTTTGGAGATATTACATCTGTAACAGATTATAGAGCTGTTTAGTTGGTATATTCAGCAAGTTACTGAACTCTCAAAAGCGGGATTTGTTTCACATGGGGAAAGTAAAGTACAGGTCCTCCCGCCATTGCATCAGGATCACATGATGTCAAAGACCATAGCTGCTAATCATCAAGAACAACGTAGCAGGTAAACTGTTGTTTTCACTCACCAAGCATTGCCTGTAGACATTCTTCTCACGTAGCTAGCTTTTGCTCAGTGTTGGTAGCTGCTTTGTGCTTCTAGCATTGAACTCCTTATGCTGAGCTTTATGTTTAAGATATTTTGCCATGTTACATGTATTGCAGGAAGATGTTGCAGTGTCTCCTCTTGACATTTTTACAGAGTATATTAAGCTTTGCTTTGATTGTGTAATACATCAAAATCCCTGCTATTTCATGTGGTCTGTTCATTAGCATGACAAACTATACTAGCCTCAGGTAATATTTAATAAGTTTACATAAGCCTTGCAGAATCTGCAAAATATGAATAATAATAATAATTAAAAAAAGAGGGCTTATAAAAAATTTGCAATTTTATTTTTTTAGTACTGCCCCAAATAAGCTATTTCATATAACAGATGTTTACATACAGTGCACAAGAAATCATAATTTAAATTATTATTTTGCATTCTAGGAAACATGTAACTATCTTATGTTGCTTCTGAGCTTTGTGTAAATTCAGTTATTAATATGTCTTATGGGACTATATGTAAACATGTTATGTGAAATGGCGTATTCAGGGCAGTGCTAAATAAAACACCAAATGCAATTTTTATGATTCCTCGTTTTTATTATTAATTTTTTTACATTAACATTTAATACATTTTGCAGATTCTACAAGGCATATGTAAACTTAAGACCTCAACTGTATAATTACATGGTATTGAATGTAGGTTTGGCATTTTTTTTTTTAGCACAAATGAATGAGCATCAGTATCACTGCATCCCTAGTAAGAACCAATAGACTTGGCTTTTCTTTAAACTTACAATGAGCAAATCCATCAGCATTAGATCGAATAGAAACCCACCTTCTTCTTCTTGGATCCTCGGATGAGAGCGGGAGGATCATTCCAGCCGTTCTGGGGCCCTAAGCGTGAACAGAAGATGGGTGATGTCATTAATCATGTTTATAGCCTATGCTAAAGTATCTAATGCTTTTAGTCTTAATTCAATATGCCAAATGAGGATTGGTCACAGCATGTGCATCTTCATTAATGAATCATCAAGAAAGCTGGTTAAACAAAATCAATGATTTCTTTTTGAGCACCAGCCGAAATAAACAGGTGTGCAGAAATTACAATGCTTGGTCATCTTAAATGCATTCTAAAAATAGTGAGGAAAACAGCTCTGATTTGACAACTCATGCAATACACTGCACTAAATTTAGAAGAAAAAGTACATTACAGTGCTGAAAAACAGAACTGCTGCACCCACAGCCCTATTCTCATCAGGGTAAGAGCTGACCTACATTGGTCTTCATGCTCAGAGCTGATCAGCATACTGCGCTCATCAGATATGGAATCTAGGGCAGCTGGTCATGCTCATTATGCCTTTCCAGTCTCATATTTAAGCTATAAACCAATTGCTTCCATTATTTTCCCCAAATTTCCATAGCAGGACTTTTTATATTTGATGTTGTATAATTATTCCCTGACTGAGATCACATTCACATTGTTCTCAGCACAGCATGATTACAGTGCATTATACAATACTATGCACTACAACCGATATGAAAATTCACCTTCGTAAAACCAGGTTGCATCTTGGGTAATTCCCCCTGTGAATAAAACAATATGAAAAGATGCTTTCTAGAATTGAGCCACGTCTATTTGATAAAATCGTATTTGGCAGAGAACAATCATTATCCCTGCGTTCTTGTACTTCACGCACAGGAAATCAAAAAAAGGGCAAGATTAATGAAAGATTAAAAGCAGCCTCCTGTGAATTGATAGGGTGTTCTGCATATATAAGAAACACCTTCACATCTTAGAAACAGGATAGAGTGATGTAATTAGAAGCAATCCACTGGTTTTACTGTGATTCAGGTTTATCTTTCTAGCTCATATTTCTTTGGAACTTTACCTGACTATAGAGGTAACACACAGAATACCTGAGCTGAAGCGCCCCCTAATGTCCTTAAAAGTTATGTCACGATATTTTCTGGTATTTATTGGGATAAAGAGCTCAATGATGCTTTAAATATAGCACCATTCACCACTGTTTTTGGCTACAAGTGACAGCTGCATGCAGTCTTGACAGCCTCAGAAACTCAAACATTGATCTAAAATTAAACTGATTTTCTGTAACCAAACCCGCTCCAGATTGTAGAAGTAGCTCCTCGTTTAGTGATAAACACCTGCTCAGCTTCACAACCGCCTTCCACCATACTTGTTTTCGCTATGCAAGTGAGCTGCGAATGGAGACTTTCAGGACACTCTGTAGGTTGTGGTAGTGTTTTTTTTCTTTTTTGGTAAACCTAAATTATCCCTAAAGCAAAGTACAACTCTTTTCAATAATTGTTTTATTAGTGAATCTTTCAGCTTAATAAAACACCTGTATCTTCCTCCCCCACCCTAATAAGCTCAGACCTAATTCACATAAAATGTAAGTAATCACATTCATTTCAACTTATGCGAACTGCTCCTTTATTAATCTGGTGAGCTCATGACCACAAGGGGGAAAAAAAAAACCTACTCTCCAGCAGTAAGAATAACATTTGAAGATAAATAGATAGATGTAAAAGCTAACATTTAACCTTGTCAGAGGCAAAATTCCACTCACACTTTTACTGCTCATGTTTAAAAATAAACTACCTAATTAGCTAATGTTACTACTGTGTTTTCAATGAATTCAAGTCACACAAGGACCGATTACACAATGAGTCAAAAACCCAGCATATCTGCTCCTCAACACTGTTCCTACATGCACCCGACTACAATTAAACCTCAGCCATAAAAGCCACTCTGATAAAAAATGCGTATAAGCAAGGGGACAGCTCATGTAACCTCAAATCTGTGGTACAATGAGCTGTATTATTTGTCCAAGTAGAAAGCAACAGACTGAGTCTGTCATTCTGAGTATTTGAAAAGAGTTTTAAGTGAAGGCACTGTGGTGCAGACCTGTTCTCTGGGAGGCTGGGATCATGTCGGGCTGAGCCTGAGTACCTGAGGCTCCGGTTGGTGGAGGCGGTAGGAAGGCAGTGGGAGAACCCGGTCCGCCGTGCTGGAACGAGGCTCCCGATGAGAAAGGAGGAGGAGAGAAGGAGGCAGTGGAGGTAGAGGAGAGAGGGGGTGCACTGGGAGCCTGCTGGCTTGCAGAGAAAGGATGCCTGGTGAAGGTGGATGGTGCAGCCTGAGATGAGGCAGGAGGCATGAACTGAGAGGGGTAGAAAGGAGGAGCAGCAGAAGATGAAGGTGGAGGAGGAAGAGGAGTAGATGTAGAGGAGGAGTACTGGAGAGGTTGATAGATTGCTGGTCCCCCAGCGCTAGGCATGAACTGTTGGACCTGGGGGTAGTCTGAGATTTACACAGACAAGAGAGAGTCGGCAAACGCAGTTAAACACATTCCAAAAGGCCAAACATGCAGAGATCCTTTACGGTATGAAAAAGTTCTAATGTAATTAGTTTTTAGCATTCAGGAAAAAAAAGATGGATACAGTCATTTGTGAAAAATAATCTCATGCAGAAATTATCAACAGCCATGTCAAAATGTTTTCTAACATTTAAGCCATCGCACATTCCCAACAGAGTTGAACTCCATTCTCTTTGGAATGGAAAAAGACTCAGAAACATTGTAAAAGATGTTCGCCAGTTCGGTCAATGGTTGAGAACCACTTTGTCCATGTGTGTCTGAGAAGCTGAGGAGTATCTGAACACTTACTCTGGTACTGCTGCGAGTACATGAACGCACTGGAGGCAGCAGGACTTGCGCTCACTGGAGCCTGCAAAGGGAAAGCTGCTGGCGTTGGCTCACTCTACACAAGAAACAAAAAAAAGAAAACAAAAGCAAGAGAGGTATGATAAATAATTTCATAACCAAGTCATGACGACCTCTGCTCTTCATGAATGGGGTCCAGGTTTCATCTGGCACCAAGACCTACGATCAAGTCATGTCAGGTCAAAATAAAATAATTTAAACCATTTTATATGAAGCATGAGGTTGTAAATCAGCTTCATGTATGGATAGCTTTAGGATTACACTGATAGTGCACCGTATGTCATGTGTAGGGCTGTGATGGTGGCAGCTTCGATGACCAAACCGGCAGTGAGGATTTATTTTAGCTCGAACAAATCAATACAACCTTGTTGCGTTATTGCAATGAGAAACACCGGAGGGTGCTGTGGGATACAGTATCGTGATTGACTCGCAAGGAGAGATTAGAAGAAGTGGATAATTAAGAGATGGGGTGAAACAGGGTCACAGTTTCTCTGCCAAATACATTATTTCTTATTTTTAAGTGTAGTATACCACAAGCCTAGAAAACTGAAAGAAATACCAGTAGGATGGTAACCTAAATAACATGTTAAAAATCTAAATATTAACTAAAATAAAAACCGTGGCTCGGTGACATGCCTGGAGATGTCTCCTGAGATTTACAGGCTAGTGTTTGCCTGTTTTACACTTATTTTTCCCCACAAAGCCGACATATGGCTTCATCCAAATGTATTGGTTCACCTCTCTCGTTAGGCACGAATCCAAAAGGTTCCCAGATCACCGATGTAACATTTGGTTTCTAACAAGATTCATCACAGCGGCAGAACCCGAAGTGAAATAGCAGAATTCGCCTGACTGGTATTTTGCCGCATTCAAACCAACCTGCGCCAAAATAAAAGACAACACCATATAGAGCGTTTGATAATGATTACGCAATTTGTGTATTAACATGAAACCTCCCACTATATGGTAAATTATAAATACAAATTAATATTGCAACTGTTATTATTATTATTACTACACTTGTATACAAAACGTTGTACTCTGTACTAGTCATATTGCCCATTCGAGCAGAAACATTGTGGTGTGATGTGACAAACACCGCAGTGGTGCAGTTGTCACAGCAACAGTCACAGCCCTAATCATGTGTACATTAGATTAGACAGTACTATAAAGCAATGTATTATAATAAAAGAATATAAATAGCCTTCAACTGTTGCAAGTTCCACATAGTACCGACAAATCTACAGTGATGGGAAATGTAAAAAGATATTTTATCGATCACACTAATTGAGGCTTTTAATTTAATTTAAAAACATCCTTGCATTACAAAAGCTTTTTGTATCCTGCACTGATAAAATGCAATGCTGTCTGACAGGGCTGCAAAATATGGACCAACGTAACATAACGCAATTATTTTGCTAGATATTGCAATGTAATGCCCTGACGAATAAATGTTTTTTTTGTTTCTTTAAAAAAATTTTTTAAGAAAAATCCACAGAAAACTCTGAAACCTGTTATTTGCATATGGAGTCTTCTATGACTTCTACTGAGAAGACCAAGACTGCCAGAACCGTTAACAGACATACTACATCGGCCCTTACCATCTGACATACATCTGCGCATCATTTGTTCCACAGTTTGCTTTAATTACCACAGAGGGGATAACAAAATAAATAAAACCGAATGGACTGAAAAACCTTGGACTAGTCATGTATGAATTGCTGCTTAAGATATTTATGGCATAATGCGAGGACTGAGAGAGTAATTAACATGCAGATGGACAGAGTAAGCATTGGGGAAAAGATCAGAAGAGCTCTTGATCAGCAGCTGCTCCTGGCACAGTGTGAAAACAAATCAAAGCACAAATATAGATGTTACAGGGGAAAAAAAAAAGAGAAGAAAGTCTCACATGCAAGACTCATGATGGACTAAAAAGTATGACATGACTGACAATGGGACATGATGCATCCTACCGAGAGTTGAAGGGAGATGGGGTTGGGGTGGAGGGGAGTCAGCGCTGTGATTTACTGTGGGAGGTTTCGGGTGAGCATGTCTATCGGATAGTTAGTCTGTAAATTCGTGTCAGTACTGCGGTTATCACAAAGAAACATGACAGTTCAGTTTGGAAATGGCTTTCTAAATACTTAAATAGCAAAAGAGAATAAGAGAGAAGGGTTCTTGTTTGATGAATTAGTGCATGTTATTTAGGATTTACAAAGCAAAGGTGCTTTCACACAAACACAAAAAAAAAGGTAGGCTCTGCTTCCAAGTGCCACAACAGACCACTAGCTTGAATTACGACATTGCCAGAAGCCCAAGAGGGCATAATTGGCCGTGTTCTCCGGGTGGGAATGATGGCATTACCCACTCTCCTGTCGATCAGAATGACACAACAATTATGGGCATCTATGAGCTCATAGATGTGCAAGAGAGCAGTTATTGCTTTCCTCCAAGTGCATTCAGCTGCCCTGTGATGTAACATAAGTGGCAGTTGGAAAAGATTTATATTGCAGTTTCACTAGAAGCACATACGTGCTTGTCAGAGGTAAGCAAAAGCACTTGAAATCACTCTGAGTTCTTCTGGTAAGTTTACATTTTTGTCAACTTTGGAAGCTCCTATGTGAACAAACTTTCTAGAAAGTTCCCATAGAATTACATATAAAACACATACTGGATGTTAAACACCTTGTGTGAAAGCACCATAAGATGTATATCTTTTGTTTGTCAGAGAGAAAAATACAAAAGTAGTCTGGATAGAATCTCCATAAAGAGTTTAATTTTGTATAATGAAGACTTCTAAGGTTAGCTAACAAGTAACATGAAATGGTCAGAATCTTGGAAGATCGTCACACAGCACAGCAGGAAAACTGGTACAAAAATGACTATATAATGCTCTCACTGACCGCCTTAAACATGAATCTGGCAAGAACAAATCTCGAGAACACTCCAGTTTCCTGGGAAAAAGAGGTATGTTGTGTTGTGCATGTGTGTGGTGCGGGCACAGCTCCGTCTGTACCTGCAGGTCTTTGGCTGGGGCTAGTGGACGAGGGGCACTGGGCAGAACGGTTGGGGTTTGGTTACTCCAGGAAGTGACAGTAGAGGCAGCCCTAACCTGAATACAACAGAGACACACACACACTCACACACACACTGTGGCTGCCGTCGGATGAGGAGAATGGATAGGATGCAAATGGGGGAAAAAAAAGCTTAAGGAAGGAGGTCAGAGTGATTCGGGGGATGCTGTACATTAAGGATTACTGACGGTTGTCTAATATCCCTCATCTGAGTGTAACACTCACTGTTAAGAAAGAAATGAACCAATTACATAGGCAATATCATTTCCAAGAAAAAAAGGCGGCAACATGCAAAATAAAACTGTGCGTGTTAAGTCAACTCTACTATCCTGAATATTCCCTAATTAATAATAATTGAAAAAAAAAATTAAAGACTGTACTATTAAATGTGTCAAGTATTTCATCTCAGAATATTTATTCTGGATTGTGTGCATGTTTGATAGGAGTGTGTAAATGTATTCGTGTTGTGTGTGAGAGATCAGTACCTGCTGGTAATACTGTTGTGTAGGAGCCGCCGGAGTGGGCTGAGGAGGCAGTTGTTGAGTCTGAGGTTGGATTGGTGTGTAGGCTTGCTGAGGTACAGCAGCACGAGAAACCGGATGTCTGTTGTGTACAGGTGCTGATCCATGCTGACCCAGTGCTCGGCTCAGGCGCTCCCGCAATTGCTGCACTGCAACCTGGAGAAAAAATAAATCCCAGCCATCCAGATGATGTTAAATGTCTAATGACAAACTAAGAACCCTTTCACACCCTATTAGTCTGAGTCTGATGTAGAGCACAATTTTTGTTTTGTTTGCACACAGCACATAATTGAATGAAGTTAAAAAGAATTAAATAAAAGCCAGAGCTCACACATATACACATATACGTGTGCGCATATATATATATATATATATATATATATATATATATATATACACACACACACACACACACACACACACACACACACACACACACAAAACACAGTATCTCACAAAATTGAGTACACCCCTCACATTTGTGTAAATATGTGATGATATCTTTTCATGCGACAACACTGAAGAAATGACACTTTGCTACAATGTAAAGTAGTGAGTGTACAGCTTGTGTAACAGTGTAAATTTGCTGTCCACTCTAATCTAATCTTTCTATCCCATAATGTACAGCATGCTTGGTTCAGATTCATTCAGGGTTGAATCACTTTCTCACTGCGATCAAACCACACTGAAAGTCACATGATATCAGACCAAGACCACATCTCTCAAATGCGCTTGGACCAGTTGTTTTGATCCATATTTGAGTGTCACCTAAACAAAATCACACTGAGGAGGAAAACAAACCAGGGTTTGATTCAAACGGACTAAAGTCTGAGTATGTGAAAGCATGCCAAGAGTACTAAATCAGGTCTTGATGTCCCATTACTCATTTGAGAAGCTTCACAATTGTACCACATGTTCAGTCACACTGACGTCACACTATTTGACAATAGAACATTCAATGTGAGAGCTTTTTAAAATTCAGACAGTAACTGGAATAGGAAAACTGAGCACTATATACAAAGTTCATACAAATGCTTTATAATGAAATTCCAGGACTTTTCAAGCACTATTTTTTTTTGTTTTTAAGAACTATACAAGAGATGTCAGTCAAACATTATTTCTTCTTTTTTAAAATAAATAAATAAAAAATATATATATTTTTTTTATATGGCACTTTTTGTAGCCAAGCTGGACTAAATGTGCATTTCCCAAGCATTGCCTCATCTTCACCATAACTTTAATATACAGTACTCCAGGTGAGTGAGAGCAGCACTGTTGCCAACAACTTGGACCTTTGCAAAATGTAGATAGATGATGTCATGAGCTAATTAGCATATTCCTTACATCATTGCTTTCTATTTGCATTCTGCCTAGTGTCAGCTCTTTACATCAGTTTGCTTCTCTCATAATCTGTGCTCACATACTGCATTAATACAGTTTTAATTGAATACAGATTTAACACTGCATTTTAATTCCCAATAAAGCTGTTCTTATTTACTAATTTTTCATTTTCTATTGAAGACAACGGAATGACTGAAACGCATCCCATTAAAATTACATGTGAACAACAGTCACTTCCAAACCATTTCCAAGCTTCTGCTCTGCACTGCTACAAAAAGTTGGTAAATCACACTACGTGCTTAAAGAAAAAGAGAAGCCGCTAAAAAGGTCTGAAAAGTGGACCAGAGCTGTCTCTCTTACAATTAATGCGTGCATAGTGGGAGGGGCTGTAGCGGGGTGTCGTATTTTGAGTGAAAGGATTGTATTCGTGTTCTAATTAAAATACACACTTTAAAGTTATTTAACAATTTACTTCAAGCACTTTTTAGAACCACTAGATAAAACGGCTATTTTCAAGGTTTTCCAGTACTTCAATTAAAAAAAAAAAAAAAAACATATTCAAGTGCTTCAAAAACTTCGTATGAACCCTGTTAATAACAACCTAGAAAAGCACATACATATTCAAATTGAGACAACAGTGTATTTAGCGGTGTTAAATGGACAAGAAAATGAGTCATTTCGTTTTGAATTTCTTTTGCTGAACTACACTAGAGCAGATGCTCAGGACAGTGAAAAAGACGAAACAGCATGTAACCATTTAAATGCGGCTTGTCTTAATGTGACTCCCAGTGACGTGTCTAAATATTCAGATGTAAAAGCAATCTTCGAAATTTGTAATATTCATTTGTAAAATATTAGTATAAAACTAAAGAGTAGATTGAGAGTTTCATTTGCGGTGCCATTTGTAAATATAGCAATCTTTTTTCTCTCCATACCAGAGCTTTACTAATCTGATATGGACTTTGTTTCACTTTATTTGTTGCAGAAATTTCTTAAAGCGTGTTACAGTGAAGATTATCTATTAACTAGATAATGCCAAGAATAAAATAGCATTTTAGTATGTTCATAATAAGATTGGTATATCCCGAATAATGATAGAGGAATTTTGATTGTGCTTGCCTGATCTGTGTTGGTGGGCAGGTACGTGATGGCGGTTTGCAGGCTGCCTTGGGAGGCCAGCAGGCCGGCATACTGACTCATCTTTTCTGCCAACAGGGTGCCTACAGCAGGGGCTACTCCACTCTGAGTCTTCTCCACAGCCTGCCGCAGTATCACCACTTTTTCCACCAGGTCCTACAGAGGAGAAAAAAAACCAAACCAAAAACATATCAGTCAAGTCACTTATGGTTAAATGTTTTAGATGTTAGAATGTCTGTCATACAAGCATGTCAAGAATTTTTTTTTATATGTATTTTTGAAGGTCCTTGCTTTCATTAGACTGGAGCCTTACCTGCAGTAAGAGAGGGCTGCTAGAATCTTGTGCTTTGGACCAGCAAGACACCAGCTGCTCTACACTACCAGCGCAGATGTAACAAAGACAGGCCTCTGCCTGCAGAGCAGAGTCTTCAGCAGCCTCCAGCCTGGAGCCCAGCAGCCCTGTACACACAAACAACCATGTTTGCCATCAGCTTAGAGCTTCCATTTGTCTACTCTTCAGACTCTATGGCAACATTCTCACAACAAAAGTTTTAAAAGACACAAATCTGATTTTTAGAACAGTTTGATGCAAAAAAAAAAAACAAACAAAAAAAAAAACTCCCATCTGCATACATAATCATATCAGGAACACAATGATGGCTTGCTCAACAGATTTGACATTTATTGTTCATAATGCATGTCTGTTGATTTTAGGCTAATAACCTACACAAGTTTGAAGATGAATGGATGGAAGTAAGCGGGACCCATTTTGTTCTTCGGATTCAGAAGAAAACATTCAAGATGGACTAGAAGTGGTGAGATTAATTGATCTGATCATTCTAGAATATCCCAGTCCACATTATACTCACCACATAGGGAGGAAAACTCCTCAGGTCTGGCATAGGTTATGACTGCAGCCAGAGCCTCCTTCCAGTTCTGAAGGTCACACGTCTCAAGTATATTTAACCAGTCCCTCATAACCACAGCACTGATGAGCTACAAAGTGAAAAGCAGACAGATTTTGATGCAGAACTATTAGATCAATAAATTCTTGCCAAAATGTTAAAGCAACAATAAGGAAGACTTAACACAAATTATATGAACTCCAATGTCTTGCCTCACCTTGCCAATTTTGCTTTGAGTTTTGGTCAAGTATTTCTTCTGGGTCTTTTCAAGAAGCTCCGGTCCACCTGCGATGGCTAGGATGATTGCATCTGCCATCCGGCCGTCATGGAGACAAAGGTTGACCGCAGCCTCAAAGTCCCCAATGATGAGTGCTTGGGTGATCAGTCTATCTACATCTGTGGCACCAAACCAATCAAAACCATTAGGTCTACTAGAAGAGCTCAATCAGTAACTAAAACAAAGACATACAATTAAATTCATAATAAATTCAATCTTTTTTTATTGACATTAAATTGCACAGGTCTCCAATTCCTAATGATAAACACTTGCCTCGGTTAACTTTGATGTTAGATGGGATCTGCGGAACATGTTTCTCTTCAGCAACAGGAATCTCTGCAAGCTCTGGGCTCTCCTCGACTGCAGGGGCATCTTCTGCTGTTATGTCTCCATTCTCTTCCACCTGGGTGTATGGCAGTAGTTACTAAAGGCTTAGAAAACCAGCATTTCAGCTTTACTTTTAAACTTTTTCACTTAACTTTTGTCTGAACACCAAAAGTACCTCAATACGTCAGCATAACCAATAATATTCAACACTGTTAAAAACTCACTTTACATATTAGGGTTGAACCAAAAGTTCGGCCACCAAATACATGTGCCAAAAAGTGTTCAGTCAGATTAAACCATGCTGAATGTTTTGACTGAATGCAACTGTCTGGTTTTGTTATCCTAGTCTACTTATTAATGACTTATTTGTACAATGGATTTCTAGTGCAGAAACTTCTTACCAAGTGAGCACACCCTGATCAACACATGCAAGGTATAACTATTCAGGTTCATTTGCAGGAATACATTTAAAAGTGAAATTTGCATAATTGTAAGTGAATGACAGGAGCAGCAGATAGAGCAGAGCAATAATAAAGCAGCCTTTAAATGTGGGCTTTAGTTTACACATTTCATTGGTTGCTCAAAGTGAATATCTATGAAAATCTAATCTACAATAATGTTATTTTTTCCAAGCCAAAACGTGCACGATGTAACTAATAAAGCTGTTGCTTAATAAATAGTTTACATTCAGAAGATTTACCAGGCTTAATAGATAGACACTAATTTTTATTTATTTTTACAAAGGAAAGTATTTTGTACAATAGGGTATGGGTTTCAGGGCCGGTTTCCTGGACATTCAAAGATTAAAGACATTAATGGGGCGGCTGTGGCTCAGTCGGCAGAGCGGGTTGTCCACTAATCCACTAACCGTGGGGTTGGTGGTTGGAATCCCGGCCCGGGTGATCCCATGCCGAAGTGTCCTTGGGCAAGACACTGAACCCTAAGTTGCCCCCAATGGCAAGCTAATACCTTGCATGGCAGCTCTGCTTCCATTGGTGTGTGAATGTGCTCTCATTAGTAAGTCGCTTGTAAATGTAAAAATATAAAAATGATATTTCTGTAAAGCTGCTTTGAGACAATGTACCATTGTAAAAAGCGCTATACAAATTGATAAATTATGATAAATTATTAAATTGTGAATCACTGTTGGCATTTCAAAGGAGTCCTCGATTAGGCTCAATCCATGTCCAGGAAACTACCCCTAAGAGTTTATAGTTGTATATTTTAGTTTTGAAATTCAGATATACTGAAAAACAGAATTCAAGGCTGCTATCATTTATTTAATCGTACAAAAATGCCCATATAAAAGAATATTGACAATTGGTATTCAGGATTTGCCCCAGTACAAACTGATCCAACCAAATCTTTGAGCCCCATGGTTAATCTACAATGATTTTTAATGCCATGCCTTCATTAATTAAAACATAATTGGAAGGAAATTACAAAACATGTCAGCATTCCTGTGTGAAACCTCGAATGATGTTTTGGAGCATTTAACCTTAAGCTTAATTCTTAATTCAAAGAGCTAATATTTTGCAATGAGTGAAGTAATCTTCAGGTCAGTATAATGCTATCACACAGGGATGCTGTGGCAGAGGACTGGACTACGGCGGGCAGGTTTAGGGTACCTCCTCCGGCAGGGTTGGCTCCTCTTTACTTGTATTGGCAGTTTGGACCACATCCTTGGATTCACCTTCAGCTAACAGCATAATACTCAGATCCAGCTCAGATTCTGGCTGACCGTTAACAGGAAGAGTGGAGTCCGTCTGGGGTGCAACGTCTAACTCATCCGTTGGAGTCAAACCTATTTCAGGTTGCTGCATCATATTGGGTGAGGTAAACATGGGAACAGGCTGTGGGTCAAGCTGAGGTAAGAAGCTTGGTACATGCTGGAGGGATGTTGGAGTTGCAAATTCTAACTGAAGTCCAGCCTCATCTGTGAGGTCAGGAGATGAACGAGACTGTTGCTGATCAACAGCAGGTAACAACACTGGTTCTTCTGCATCTCCAACTGGAGTTAATAATGGCATTGACTGTGGCTGGTCAATAACAGTTTCAAGAACTGTTGCTGATACAAATAAATCATCGATGCATGGTGGATCTAAAGCTGGTGCCGACAGCTGAAGATCGACTACCGGTAAATCTATCTCAGTCTCTTGTGGAGCCAGGGCAGGCACAGAGTGAGTTAAAGTCTCTTGATCTAGAGAAACCACATCATACTCAGGCTCATGTAAAGCACCAGAAGGTGCAATTGTAGGCACCAGCTGTGGCTGGGCTTCAGATATAAACTGGTCAACCTGCTGTATTATATCAGGAGATGGTTCAACAGGATATGCTGGTGCAAAAGCAGATATGAGATCAGATGGTGGGATTAGGTCAGATGGTGGGGTGAAATCGAGCAGAGACACAGATGGAAGGGAAGGCTCAGGTTTGGCTTTGAGGTCAAGAACATGATCACCAGAGGGATCAGGTGTGAGATCAAGCAATGGTTCCTTCAGAACCTGCACACCAAGCTCAAACAATGGCTGGTATGCAGGTTCTCCATGCAGAATTTCATAACGTCTGAGTGGGGCAAAAGCAGAGGGGTCAAGCTTGGGAAATGGAATGATATCTAGTCCAGGTGTAGAATCACAATCGGGTATGGTGTCAGGGTTGAGTAGAGAAGTAGAGGAACTCTAGACCAGATGTAGTGTTGGGAAGAGGTGTAAAAAGTTGCACTGAATTCAGCAAAAGAAGATTTTACAGCAAAAGTTTCAACATACGCATGCAAGGGATGGTTGAGCCTTAAACTGATGGCACAGCAGATGTGGATTGTGTGACAATTAGCAGAAACTGCTCCATTAAATTAAAGAGACATGCTCAGCGATAAAAAAAAAAAAAAAAAACATGACAAACATGCAGAAGGCATGCAGAGAACTGGTCAGAAGTTAAAAATCTTCTCTGGGGCAGATGCATTAATGCAACGCATGTTAGTTTAAAATAATCTCATTTTTGAAAATAGAAAAAAAAAAAAAAGTGAAAATAAAATTACACGGGACACCAAAAGTAATGCTTTAACCTTGAGTACCACATACTTCTTAAAATAAATCTTCAAAAGAGATACCGTAAAATCCACTTATCTTCAGATAACGGGCCAAAATTTACCCCATAAAAAGTGCCATTCACCAGGTTATCATCAATGAATTAGCATTTCAAATTTTTAAATCAAACACATATGTAGTTTAGTCTACAACTCTATACGAAGAACCTTACCTCATTGCCTTCATCTGACTTCAGGTCTTTCCTTTCTAACGCTGAAGCAATCTGAAAGCACACAGTGTATTAGGAGTATTAGTCTGAGACTACAGGGATTGCTTGCAGTTAATCAACTGGTTACTGAACAGGTCTTATATAACACCTCCAAATAACATTGGAACACGGCACTTTAAAACAAATTTAAGAGCGACTCCAGTTAATTTCAAGAAAAATATACCAAACGTGACATTACACTTTATAACAAGTTATTTTTTGTAAGACACCACGAGTAGGAAAGTAGTTCTGGCTGTAAGATGAATGACAGGTTAATAATAATGTGCTCATTCTAATACATTATTGCTTCTATTGTAACAGCTCATAATCAGGGACTAGTATGGTGGAGGCTCCACATGATACATGACTAACAATAGACCGTTTTAAAAAACATGCTTTCTATCGTGGCTATAACGCAAGTAAGAACAGGAATTAGCTTGTTTCTCTGACCTTCTGCAACCTGGGGGGATCAATAAAGTATCTATCTATCTATCTATCTATCTATCTATCTATCTAACCTTAAATCAATTTATAAACCTTTAAGTAATTATTGAACGACACGTCACACATTTTAAACTGTCATTTTTGGCAAATCGCTGTGGTACAAGTGGAATAACACACTCCAGACCTAAATGTTAAACAAAATAATGCACTTCAATGTGGCATTTCAAACACAATACCTCACACTTGTAATATAGTTGTAGAGGTCAGGTAGTGGTGGGAACCACTACCTGACCTCTACAACTAGAGTAAAACTACTCGTAGGCTACCTTACCCATAGCTTCGTGCAAAGCTGCAGAACAGAATTTCTAAACTCCTTAAGGTTTTGTTTCCCTTTTGTTGTTTTATATAGGGTCATTTGGTTTTCCTGAATGTGGTGCGTTGAATCCAGAAGTATGGAAATGTCTAGTAAAACTCTCTCAAACATTTACCATCGAATAAAGAATCAAAAACGTTACTAGATTTGCTCTTTAAAAATAGCATGGATGATTATATGAAGTGATGAATTAATGATGAAATGAGGTGGTAAAAGAATCACCTTCAGCGCTAGTTCCTCCTTCTTGTATCCCAGAAGTTCCAAATATTTGCCCCGGGCATCATCTTCAAAGTGGACCTGAAAATAACACATTAATTAATTAAGCTCCCTGAATCTCACATGTATCACAAATCAAGTACTATGAAAGCCTGAATATTGATCTAGCCTCTGATAAGCATGACTTTACTTCCACTGCTTTTCAACCATCTGCCTGCAATAGCCAATAACTTACCTTTAGGAAAGCCCAAATAGTCATCTCAAACTTGTTTTGTGCAACTTCAATCTTTCTCTGGCAGAATTCTGCAAAGCTTCCGCCAGTGAGAGTGGCCTGAAGTTGGTTTGAGCGATCCAAAAAATCTGTATCAGTGACAACCTGGCTAACGTGGACAACGTGGGCCAAGGGCTGCTGGGGTTGCTGTGCCGTCGGTTTGATGTTTTCCAGTGAGACAAGTTTACCACCAAACTGGCAGATGATGAAAAGAAAACGAAACTGGTCAGAGACTATACATGTATACCAATGAAGCACAAATAATGAACAATAAATTCAGAAAACATTCTGCTCGGTCATGGACTACAGTTAAACTTACAGCAAAGGAAGCTCCCACTGGTCTACGGATCCATTTGGGTGGTTTCTTCAGTGGTATGATGGTGCTGTTAGCACTGCTGGTTTGTGGCAGCTGCAACGGGGGTAATGTCTGGCCTGTGCCAAAGGGATCCATGTTGGCAAACGAGGAACTTACCTGCAAATCATGAAACAGATCATGAAAATGCGATATAGGGGATAAACATAACCAGGATATGCAGAGCAACCTCCTGTCACAACAGAGCTACCTGATCAGCCTGGGCAGTGTTGACAGCATCATTATTGCCTCCCATGATTGAGCAGATGCTGATACGCCCATCAAAAGAAGCAGCAGACAGAAGAGCTGGGTTCCTGGGGCACCACTGGATGTCAAAGCACCACTGAGAGCTTGGGAGCTCATACAGGACCTGTTAAAAACAATCACACACACACAATATATAAATCAGTCAATAAAAGGCTCTGATCAGTAAATAAGTATACTGGTACAGTAATGTTTGAAATATCGTGAAAGGATCAAGAGCAAGTATTTTACATTGATAATGAGACACGGTGGGGATTGATAGTGGCTTGTTATCGGCACAATGAGCCAAAATAAATAAATAAATAAAAAATACACTACACAAAATATTTTGTGTACTAGTAATGAATGTTATTATTTTATAATATCATTCTGGATGTGGACTAATAGATGTGAGAAGGTCCAGAGAATCACTAACCTCAGCAGTGTTCGGATTCCAACAGAGGATACGGTTATCTTTCCCACAACTCAGCAGCAACTCAGGGTCAGCCAAACTCCAAGCAATTGCCAGAACACCCCTGGTAACACACACACACACACACACACACACACACACAGCACACAGCACACAGTTGAAAGAAACCAATGCAACTAACTCACGAGCTAGAGTTTGAGCCATTTCCGTAAAACATGATATCAAATGGGTTTTTTCCTACCTTGTGTGGTTCTCTAGGACTTTGAGAGGGGAGGTTGCAAAGCGTAGATCCCACATTTGTATGACAGGCATTCGGTCATCTTCAGAGGCTAAAACCAGTTGAGTGGCAACCTCTGGGTTCCACGCCAGACCAGAGCAATGCATCTAAACACATCGTTTGAAATGTTCCCTTAATAACATATTTCTGAATGTTAAGACATATTCAAACTCCTAAAGCACACAGCAAAATAAAAAATAAAATAAAAAAAAGAAAGAGACAAGTGACAGACCCTGTTGCTGTGGTCGCTGACTTTGATAATGAGATCATTTTTCCTAAGGTCCCAGATGGAGGCTCTGCCGCTGGGGCTGGCTGAGGCAAGGATGTGTTGCACCTGGCAGTTCCATGCTACGCAGCTAATGTCCTCCAGAGGCTAACAATAGCAACAAGAACATCCACCAACAAAATAGTCAGCAAAACAAAAATCATGAGGCTTGCAGGGATATGCTAGATCCTTTATAATGATTAAATATAACAGCAATTAAAAATTAATAACCCATGCTAGTACCGCTGATTATTCCACATAAACTTAGTATGCGACGGCAAATTTCCTAACAAAGGTTTTTTTTTCTTTTTGTTCCATAAAATTCCTGAAAGTAAATAAAACCACATAGGAGATGTAAATACAATGTGTGCACCTGTGACTTTGGTCCTGGAGTCATTGGCGTACTGAAGCTGTTCAAATCCCAGATGTAGATCTCCGACTCATTACCTCCAGACACAACCAGATTTGTCTATAAACAAACAAAAAAAAAATACAATTTTTATAGTCTGACCAACATATAACTGTGAAGTGTAAATCCATGTACACAGTATCTGCAGGAGTCAGAATACAGATCAGATGTTACCTGAAATGAATTGACATCTAGCGCTCGTACAGGCCCTGTGTGTTTATCACTCTCAGTGATGACCACTTCACTGTCACCAGCCATGATCTTGGCAGGATCATAGAGAATGATGTTACCAGTCTCTCCTCCAGCTATAAGAACTCCAGAAAGCAGGCCCTCGTCATTAACGCCATGTGGTCCCCAAACAAGCTTGTGGTATCTGGAAAGAAAAATATAAAAAAAGAGCATTCTGGACATTAGACCATATGTGACCCATATGTGAGTCTTCCCCAAACTGTTGCCACAAAGCTAGAAGCAGATAATTGTCTAGAATGTCTTTGCTTGATTTAGCATTAAGAGTTCCCTTCACTGGAACTAAGAGGCCAAAACCTGTTCTAGCATGACACAATGTTCATGAAGACATGGTTTGCTAAGATTGGAGCCCTTGCCCTCCTCGCCCAACATCAGTGCCTGACATCACTAATGCCCTTGTGGCTAAATGATCACAAATCCCCACAGCCATGCCCCAAAAATCTAATGGAAACCTCCACTCTTCTGGAAAGGCTTATAATAGCAAAGGGGGGCTAAATCTGGAATGGGATGTTCAACGAGCACATATGGGTGTGACAGTCAGGTGTCCACAGCCATTTGGCCATATGGTGTATAAACACATGGAAACCAAAGATTACTCTCCTAAAATTTTGAAGGAGACCAAATAATGAAGGGGGAAAAAACATAACTAGAAGGTACATGCAGTAAAGCCTTTGTTGTCCTTCAATAGTCAGTAACTGCTTGCAGATCCAAGAGCAGATCCCTTAACCCTAGTTAGCACTGTAGTACCTTGTAAATATCACTATAATTCAGGGCATTAAGCGTGTTTCCATATTTGTCCTGAACACCGGAGTCAATACACAGGACTCCAATTACGGGCATGTTTCATTATCAAAGGCTTGCTTTCAAACAGATAAAATGCCTTCCAAACCATTTTATACATCACTTTCACTCTTAATGTTAGTTTAAAGTGTCTTAACTTTTGCTCAGCACTGATGTACACTACCAGTCAAACGTTTAGGCACACTCTTTCTTAATCATTTAATTTCTCCACATTTTTGAATAATAATAAAGTCATCCAAACTCTGGAATAACAAATTAAACTATGGGAATTATGTTGTGATGAAAAAATCCAAAATAAATCAAAATAATCAAATATTTCAGCCCTTTTTGCCTAGAATTTTCTCAACCAATTACTAGAGGAATCTCCCTGAGATGCTTTTTAAACAGCATTAAAAGGAGTTCAAACCTATGCTGGAGACTGACTGGCTGCTTTTCGGAATATTTCGCTCCAAGTCACCCTTTTGAAACAATATTTTTGGGAAATAAAATGTTAGTTTTCTAATGAAAAATTAATGTTGGCATGATTATATTTTTGTCTATGACACCGATTTCAAACATTTTATCATACATCTTCAGATCAAAGGGTTTTTAAGATCATGATCATTTCAGTCGAGTGTCTCCAAAATTTTGGCCAGTAGTGCACATTTCGAGTGAAGCCTTATAATCAAAGATGCTAGTTTACATGCAGAAATAATATAGCTTTTTTTCTTTACTCTATATACGTGGCGGCTGTGGCTCAGTCAGTAGAGCGGGTTGTCCACTAGTCCACTAATCGTAGGGTTGGCGGTTCGATTCCCGGCCCGGATGATCCCATGCCGAAGTGTCCTTGGGCAAGACACTGAACCCTAAGTTACCCCCAATGGTAAAGTAGCACCTTGCATGGCAGCTCTGCTACCATTGGTGTGTGTGAATGAGACACAGTGTAAAGTGCTTTGGTTAAAAGCGCTATATAAGTGCGCCATTTACCATTTATATATCTTGTACCAGCACCTACAGAAGGCCCACAAGTAGTGTCATTAGGTGAAGCAATCTTCTAAACCAACATAACAGTTAATTGACGCCTACCCCAATAAATAGATATAATTGACACACAGTGCAGTCTGCACCAGAACCCCAATGCCAAACAGCAGTGTTTAGGTAAACCAGAAATAAACCAGAAACATCTGGATTAATAAACTATTTTCATGGTTGACCAATTATATCGAAATCGAAATCTCAGTTCAATTAACCATGGGTCGTTAAAACCCACATAAACAGTTGTCAAGTCTTAACCTGGACGAATCTACACTGATAACTGTACTCTACTTAAAATGCAATAAACCACATTTATACTACAACTCTGTTGAATTCTCTAATCTGATTGGTCAGAAGGTTCAATTTCTATGAATCAACAGTTTTGACAGTTATGCCAGCTGTAATCGAAATCATAGGTTTATATTAACATGCTTGTTGTAATACATTTTCTTTTTGAGAGTAACAACTCATTCACAGTTACTCGTATGGCAGATAATCTACACAATCTAAAGATAGTAATAAGCAGATTAAATAACTTGTCTGAAAAATCTTTCTTGGTCAGTAAGTTTTCCACTGCAGGACAGAAGAAGAAAAAAAACAATAAAAACAAAACATTACAGAGATCCTACAACGCAAGTTATAACAGGACGTTTCATGAATAAAACGTTAACAGCATCAAAAGGCACAGTGTGTTGTTCATCAATGTAAACTTTGGCAATTCTCTGTGGTATAAGAGGAATAAACATATTAAACTGTGCTGTTTTTTGAAACTAATCGGCTACAACGTCATGATTATTTTCCCCATAACATCGCACACTAGTACTAGCATAATGTAAAAGAGCCACCTGTGAGGTGAGGAGAAAGCACCACATGACTTCATGGCCAAAGCAGGCTCAACCAGGTCCAGTTCGAAAATCTCCAGTAAGGCATTGGTGCTAAACGTAGCATCGAGCTGCTGAGCAGAAGTTCCTTCAAAAAATAAGAAAGAAAAAAAGTTTTTAATTTTTAACCAAACACAGTAGAGAAAGCCAAATTGTTTTCGCAAGTCTCGAACATGAATACAAAAAAAGAGACTTCATATTATCGATATGATAAATACTTGGGTAACCAGTGGTTACAAACACGCTGAACTTTACCCTTGTTTTACTGACAGTACACATTCCTTCAACAAAAGAACAAACCCATTATATCTGCCTGGTACATTCAGAGGCTCTACGAATAATGGTGTGTATGCATGATAATAATAATAGGGTCTGTGTGTGTGTAAAAGTTACCTGCAGCTAAGTAAATCGGGTGGTGCTGAGCTGGGCTCCAAGCTGGGATGGCGGTGCGGTTTATCTCTTTGAGCTTCATCCTGCAACAAAGACCCCATGACAGATGAGTTATCATGTTATATTACAAGGTGCATCGATCTCAATCTATAGCATTTGAGGTGTATGGGAAATTACCGGCAACTGGAAATTTGACGTTTACCTGCACTCAGAAAAAAGGGACTTGTGGACTTACAGTCATGGGCAAAAATATGGGCACCCCTGCATTTCTGTCAGTTGCAATTACAAATGCTTTTGTATTCTCATGTTTATTACTTTTGTTTGCATTGGAACAAGAGAACAAAAAAGCCAAACCTGAGACATTCTACACAGACCTCCAAAAATAGACTGGACAAAATTATTGGCACCTTTTCAAAATCTTCAGAAATAATTGTATTTCAAGCAGGTGATGCTCCTTTCATTTGTAATTAAGCTCACCTGTAGCAATTCACAGCAGCTAGCAATATAGAAATCGCTATATAGAAATATAGAAAGGTGACTCAACCTTTGTGTTGTGTGTACCACACTGAGCATGGACAAAAGAAAGAAGAGTTGTCTGAGGATTTGAGAACCAAAACTTTGGAAACACATGGACAATCTCAAGGCTACAAGTTCTTCTCCGGAGATCTTAATGTACCTGTGTTAATGTTTCTGAGAGAAGTAGCACATTATCTGACAGAAAAGCAGAGGTGACCATATTTTTGTCCATGACTGTATATGGAAGTGAAAGGGCAGCTCTTGAATTCAGTAGATAAACATTTGAAATTTTAGTTATTTTTATGAACTTTTATGAACAACATAATGAATTCTGTTTGCCAGTTCCTGCTTGTCAGTCTGCTGGTAACAATATGCTGTTGATGGTGTTGTTATTGTTGTGGGTATTGTTTTGAGAACCACACCAAGATGACAAATGTTCGTAACGTATAAGCATTTTATATCAATTAAGAGCTTAATTTTCGGATTATTTTCATACTAAAGAATACATTGAAAGTGTTGAAAATTTTACATCTTCTACACAGATGTTTACTGGCTGCACCAATGATCGTGCTTAGACATTTCCTTCATGAGTGAGTTCACTATATGGTAGTTTTTTTTGAGTACTGGAAAAAAAAAATGTTGATATTCTTGTCTGTAGTAATAACTTACTCATGCAGTAAAAATGACAAATTGCAGGGTGCTAGGCTGCACGCACACTTAAGGGTGCTTCAGAATGCTTTGAAAAGGGTGGTGTTCATGATAATACTGTCACAGGAGAAATATATATATATATATATATATATATATATATATATATATATATATATATAAAATGGCCATGAGGTAAAATCACTGGTCTTAGATAAGCTCATTTGACAACCCCAGGACAGCCAAGAAATAAGTCCCAGCAATATCATAAATTCTGGCCAAATACATTGAAATATAAACACTGCTCCAAAACCTGGCTAAAAAGTTCATCAAGAGTAGCAACACGGCATCATGGGAATACTGTGAAAGAAACTTAAGCCGGTTTTAGTTTTAGACTGAAGACTTCAGCAGTCTTTTAAGGTGATTACTCATCACTCTGAAAGAGATGATAATAAATAAAATCTTGGCTGACTTTTATAACAGACTGTACGATAATGTGCTCTCCATGTCAGATTGTACAATGATGATCCTTTAACGAAGAAAATTGTTTTTTTTTTTTTGCTAATGTCATCAATCAGCATCACATGGGCTCATGCATGAAACAGGGTCACATTAACAGAAGCATCTTTAAGTGGCAGCTTGAGGAAATAAGGACATTTCTTCTGTCCATTAGCATGTTTCGTTTACATTTCACCAAAGCGGCGAACATATTTATAGCTGTCCCATGAGTTTTGTTCAATTCTATGCTGTCCGCCTATCGGTTATTTCACACGTCACATTAAGACTTAAGATTATCTTAACTCGCAACAAAAGAACTGTTTCACAATGTGCATTTTTTTCGTCTGTGACAGTAAAATCGGGCAGGAAAAATATAAAGCTCCACGCATAAAGCTGGCCTTACTCGTATAAACAGACTTGCAGCACATAACTAATATGATTTCATTCGCCACAGAATTTGACCAAGACTTTATTAGAATAAACAGTTTAATAATTCAGTTTCTGCGACGGATTGGCACCCCGTCCAGGGTGTACACCGCCTTGTGCCCGAAGCTCCCTGGGATAGGCTCCAGGTTTCCCCATGACCCTGAAAAGGATTAAGCGGAATAGAAGATGGATGGATGGACGGATAATTCAGTTTTACTCTGTCTAGACTAGATTTTGCAGGCCGCATGAACATGTTTCGGTGACAGATTTGCCTATGCTTGCTCTGGGACCAGACAAAAAACACCATGCTCTGATGTGAGCATCGTGTTCTGCATAAACAAATGTACACAGTATGACAGAAAAGTGCCATCACACTCCAATACATCCAGTGGAACACCCTTCTTCTTTCCGACTATTATTAAATGTTCATATGTAAAGATAAACCCCAGTCCCATTTCATGCTTACTTGATTTAACATTTTTGTGTGGCTTCAAATAGGGAAGGAAGG
>JAFFST010054115.1:141663-152285 GCA_022414735.1 Noturus placidus
TATATATATATATGTGTGTCTGTATGTATGTATGTGTATATATGTGTGTGTGTGTGTGTGTGTATATATATATATATATATATATATATATATATATAAAACACAACACCAAGCTTTTTGCTTCATGTAATGAAAGTACTGAGGCTTAGATTGGATAGCATAAAATACAAACGAAATTGCCTACTTAACGACAAGCTTCCTATTTAAAAACAAAAAGAAAAGGTTTTTACTGTAGAATGGCCAGATGTTAACAGCTGTTTGTGCTCTGTGTCTGCTTTGCAGTGCCTTGCAGCATGGGAGTCCCTCATTCCACTCTTACAGGACAAACAGGAAGCGAAAGCGGAGACGAACTGAGCGTGTGTAGGTGTCACCTGCTGTCGGGGTCGTGACCTCCTGAGATCAGTATGAAATCATGGCGACATGTCCTCATGTATTTTTGGCCATTGGGGACCCAACAGTTTTGGGGAGCAAGAGGATGAGATACACAAGGACCGTACGATATTTTGTTGCATTCGGATTTATAAAGTGTGTGTTTTTCTTTTTTTTTTTCTTTCTTTTTTTTTATATTTATATTTATGAGATCCCATCCAAGCACCTCACCCCTCACTCTGGCCTGGAAGAACATACAATTTTGTGTTCCACTGAAGCACAGTGAGACGAACCACAGAATGACCTGGAATTCTCCTCTGAACTATTGTGGACAGAAAAAGAGAAGTACAGCAAGCTACACTCGCCATTTGCCAATGATTTTCTATAAATTCTGCTTGCCCTCAGCATGGTTCCCTTTTATCGCTGCCTCATTGTTGTTGTCCTTGTCCTGCACATTGTGACCATAAAGAGACAGGCCAAGGATTTTCCACATTCCTCTCACCAAAGTTTGATGTGTTTTCGTTTGTTTGTTTCTTTGTGTTGTTTCAGGAACACTTTCGATCTGATGCTTCGAAAAGGCAAGAGATCGTATCCACTTTATTAAATTTCTGATTTATTTAGTTTTGGTTATTGACTCTGAATCAAGGTTGTATTCTCAGCCCTACAAGACCTCATTAAATATTTATATTCAAACGCTGTTCATAATCACTTCAGATGGTTGAGCCTAGCTTCACACAGGTTGTGTTTAAATTAAAGGTCGCTTTCAATCAAAGCGGCTCAGAATATGAAAGGAAATTCTGACCACTCTGGGAGTATTGTCTTTTTAATCATAATGTCATTTTTCAGCAGGACATGAAACAATAGATCTTAGAATTTTTTGTCCATAATCTAAGCATTTAGGCAGTATTAATATTAATAAGTAGTCATTAGGAATTGCTCTGGCATTTAAACACATTGTATTAATATTCTTTTCTAAGCAGGTGTTTGACTGAGATAGAGTTATTGTTTAGAAGCCTGGAACTTTAAGATAATTTGGTGTATTATTATTGTAGATAAAGCTGTTGTGGAGCAAAAACAGAAAAGAGAACTTGATAATACTTTACCTAGGGATAGTGTTCATAGGTCTACATGACCTCTACATAAGCACTTCAAGGCAACTAGCATAAACATACATAAAAACGTATAAAGGCTCGTTTCCACTTGTGTTAAGTTGTTTTGAATGTCTTGGTTAATTATTGATTTAAAGGTATATAAGCACTTCATGACTGCTGGTATAACCCTACTTTTTATTAAGGCTTTTCCCAACAGGTATAAATTGCCATAAGGGCTTAGTTCAATTATCGTGTCATAACTCCTAAGTCATGTGGTACTTTCCATACTGACTAATGACACTGATATACCAAAAGCACAATGAGTTACTGTCATGCCGTTCTAACCATCCATAGATCAATCTAAGATGTTATGACATTTTGAGGCCAGATGTAAGTGAATTTGACATTCCAGAAGTACACCAGTATATAGTAAAGAATAGTCATCTTTCATGGCATTCTAAAGCAAGTCATATATCCAATTTTACATCAAAATGGACAATCTTCTTGACAGCTGTTGCGTAATGGATTAAGCCTTTACTATTTAACACTACTATGTCAATTGGGACATCAAAATGGACAAAGTCCTTAAAGATATCATAGGCAGACATATATGACTTTGATATTTTGCATATCGGATATGCAACTTGTATATCCAGCCTTTAGAAATGTTTATTGTTTTATGTCAAATCTTAACACTACCTTATGTCAATTTGGATATCACCTGGACATGGTCTTTTTGAAAGCTGTTGCATTCGGGATTAAGCCTTTATACATTTTGACATAGGTTTATGTCAGTTGCTATGATTTGATTTATATACACTTGTCATGTAGCCTTATAAACACAAGTAAAGTGTTACTCCATTTAAGCCTACTGTAATGTCTGAGAACCAGATGTTCAGTGTTGATCGCTGGAAACGTTTACCATCACTATGTACACACAGATTCATTAGTTAATATCTGAACACTAGAAAGTTTATACACACTACACTTCATTGTTTAAACTTCGATACACCAGCAGTCTCAATATGGTGTATTAAGGGTGACCGTGTACATTCATTTCTGCCCAACCAGCTACACACCACTGAGAATTTAATTAGCTGCATGTGTTCTTCACAACTTAAGCTACAGGCCGTGCCAGTCATGTCTCAGTACTTCATTGGGTCTGGGGTTGGCTCTCTTGTAGCTGCTAACAAGCCTGCTGTTGTCCAAAACTAATAAGGCATTGCTGTTGTCATAGATTCTCACAGATCCTTATTCTATTGTGTATTTTTAAGGGAAAGCAAATTCCGTGGTTAAACAGGTGGTATTGCAGGTTAACCATTAATAATAAAACAAATACAATGGTGAGATAAAGTTAATAACCGCTGTATGATCGATAGAAATGTGCAGCTCTGGCACCATCTCCTGAATGATAATCCTGTTTTTTACCACTTTGCTCTATAGACAGCTCTTTAAGGAAAACTCCACCCTGAAACACATTGAATAGGTTTATAGTAAAATATTTGTGATTCTGGGGCTAATTTGATGCTGTAGTCATGAGAAGTTAGCAGTCTTTTGCTGCTCTTGACGTCACATGGAGACACTGCTAGCGCAGTTACAATGGCACAAAAAAAAAATCAACATTCAAAAACACGTGCAATAATTACCAGGTTTTGCTGTTTTATCTCCTAGAACCAAAAGAGCTTCTTAGCTAACTCACCTTAAGTGGAGTAGAGACAACAAATGTTGGACAGAATGCAGTGCAGCTACATGAAGCAGTTCTGCTGAATTATGACTCGACTAGTTAGCAATCTACCAGATGACAAGCATAATGGTGTTCACGGCAATATTAGGTGAAGTTTTGGAAGCTGATCTGTTTGACTAGAGTGTACAGATAAGGAGGTGAGCGAGCTAAACGGACTAAATAACTAAAGAGCCACTACTTTGCACTCTTTAGGTAAAGATGTCACGAGGGCTACATTCCATTGGCAGCAATATCAGCAGGTAAATAAATGGCATTGTGGGTAATGTAGGGAACAAAGTTGGCATAAACCAATATGTTGATGAAGATTAAACTAAAAAAGCCAACTCAGAATTTCATGGGAAAAAACTCTGAGGATTGTAGATTAAGTATAACTACTAATATGCAAGCTGCTCAAGGTGGAATTATCCTTTAAGAATGGTTTGACCAGTGGATTAGGAATCATTATTGTATGTGAAAATTAGCTGAGACAGACTGTGTGCATGTTTTGCTGGCACAATATAAAAAGACACTCCCAAGTTTTAATTTCCACTCGTAACCAAATCCTTCTGCTTTCTCTTAGTCTCTCTAAAGGTTCTGTGAAGCATTTGTGTGATAATTAAGGCAGCTACACTACACTGCGTTGAATACGACATTGTGAAAATGAATTTTTGGTGATTTAATACACTAGGCCTATGTAAATCGACCAACTGAATTTATCTTTTATTACTATGGATCGACACGAGGCAAATTGGTTCATCAGTTTTCATGAGCAACAACATAAGCTTTCTTTGTTATTTTTTTTTTCTCCTGCTTGAGTCAGAAGGCAGTGTATATTAATAGAGCTGTCGATGAGGTGTGTGTTTGTAAATGGTATTTGTCAGTCTGAATTGCCTTTTTTTTGTAATGTTAAAATGAATTTGCTTTGTAAATCTGGCTTGTGCTTAATAGAGTCAGAAAGTCAGTGTGAGGCTGAGGGGGAGAAGTTAAATATGGCAGTGAAATATTTTGTAATATTAATATAATTTATAGACCAAAAAGGTTTTTAGCCCTCACTTCTCTGCTAATTTTCCTTTGTGTGAATTGTTTACTGTAACATTAATGTAAATGTCATTGTTTCAAATGCAGGAAAATTACATTGATGTTTTGAAACTATATCTTTAACAAACATATTTTAAATATTGGACCAATTAAAAAGGATTGTGTTAATGCTTTTTGGATTGTGTGTGTGTGTGTGTGTGTGTGTGTGTGTGTGTGTGTGTGTGTGTGTGTGTGTGTGTGTGTGTGTATATGTATATATATATATATATATATATGTGTATATGTGATTGTGCCCTGCGATGGACTGGCACCCTGTCCAGGGTGTACCCCGCCTTGTGCCCGATGCCTCCTGGGATAGGCTCCAGGTTCCCCGTGACCCTGAAAAGGAGTAAGCGGTTGAAGATGGATGGATGGATATATATATATATATATGTGTGTGTCTCTATCTCTCTATCCTGTACACTCAATCAGTAGTTTCACTGATTCATGAAAAGCATTTTCAGTGTTAATGACACAATGTAAAGCATGTGCTTAGAAAATGAAGGCACTTTATCAGTGAACAAAACCATCAAACTCCTTTTGGAGTATAGATATGAATGCAGATATTTATCTTTTATCAAAAATACAAAGAAAAAAAAAACTGGATTTGAGTAATGGCCAATGGTGTAAATGGCAAAAAAAACAAAACAACAGTACCCCACAGTACGCAAAGGCATGATTTATTACTTTGCCTTTTGTGCATTTTCATACAAAGCGATCTGAAATAAAATAACACTGTCTCTAACAACTAAGAAATATATATTGTAAGAAACTTCTAGTACGCACTACAAAGTACCAGTGAAATGCCAGTAAACATTTTTTGTAATTAAAAAAACCTTGTTATTTGAAAATGCATGAGGTTTCAATCATTCATCATTTATTTATTCATCTTCAGTACCTGCGTCATCTTGGTCAGGCTCGTCGTTGATCCCGAGAGAGGAATACACCCTGAATGTGACACCAGTCCATCACAGAGCACCATATACGCACACACTCACACCAAGGGGCAATTTTCATAGAGACTCCATCTACTAGCATGTTTTTGGGAGGTTGGAGGATACCGGAGAACCCAGAGGAACACTGGGAGAACGATTATGGATTCTCAGGATCGAACTGGGAGTCCTGGGGCTGTCGTGCATGAGGTTTCAAGTCCCTTAAAGTCTCTCATAGAATCCCTGCCTTGTAGTACGACACCCAATAATGCTGCAAACAACAACAATACATTTTTGTGATAAATGTGCACCTATGTTTTAGTGCTGAAGGACTAAAATGTTTGGGAATTATGTAATGAAAAATCCAGTTGATTCAGCTTACCTGATGGGAATTATGGCGAGGAATGTGATGATGCTGGATAAGGTGAAGACAAACCCTGGAAGGATGTTCAGTGTGGACTGATAGACCTTGGTGTAGGTATATGTTGTAGCTAAACCAACAAATTGGAAGGACAGCTGGAGCCCTGTGAAAGTCTTTCCTGTGGGTTAAATAAAGGGCAAAGTGTAGAAATAATGCAAAACCCTGCTCAGCAGCACCACCTTGTGGTCAAACGAGGTCAGGGTGACCTAATTCCAGGCCCAGAGTAAGGGTCCAGAGGAGTTTGTTGATCTTTTGTCCAGATACCTGATTTAACGCACCAGTTAATTATTAGTGTTAATAGGCATGTTAGAAGTGGATGGCCAAAAATATATATTTACAGTATTTAGCACAGGGGTTCTCAAACTTCTTGTAACTCCTTTAACTGTTAAGTAAATTCCACAGACCCACTCTGATTTAATTCATGAACACTATTTGAACGTGTACAGTAATATTTAGTTTGTTTATTAGTGACATACAGCTTTTTATTCCTGAACTTTCCAATGACAGAATATATTAGATCCAAGTTGACATCATGCATAATCCTACTTAAGTCTTGGATTTAATGATTAAAGCCAAGACTCAAGTAGGGTTATGCATGATGTCTTCAACGTTATACATGATGTCTTCAACTCCTACTTCAACTCAAGTAGGATTATGCAGGGGTCTTCAACGTTTTCCAGGCCAAGGACCCCCAAACTGATGGCGAGATGGAGCGGGGACCCCTAATTATATATATTGTATGAAGTTGTGTTATATCAAACTGGTACCAAAACTTTCGCGACCCCCATGCAGTACCTCCGCGGACCACCTAGGGGTCGCGGACCCCCTGTTGAAGACCTCCGATTTAATCAATTCAACTCAAAAACGAAATAAATAAGGCTATTAACTATAAGAACACAATAAAACTAAACATTTTCCTTAAAATAATGAATGATAGAGAAAATCATTTAGCACATGCCATTGTCCAGAGTGATTTATTAAAGTCCATGTTGTAGGAATACCATAAAGAATAATATTCTACTTTTTTCTAATATTATAAATGGCAGTATTTACCCCTTTTCATTCATTCATTTATCCTCATCAGAGTCACGGTGGATCTGAGGCCTAACCCAGGAAGAAAAGTGTAATTGTAAAGTGTAGTTTTATCAACCATGTCCATGCTATAAACAGAAGTTAATTACAATGAAATATAGAAACAGCTTCAAGATTATACTACATGCTCCGTCATCTTGATTTACTGTTATTAACATTTCAGGTCTCAAGCAATTTTACGGAATAAATACTGTGTTGGTGCTTGAACAGCTTTTGCCCTGACCTTCTGTTAAATTGACTACTTAAGCCTACAGAAATAGTGAGTTTACTTCCCCTCCTAACTTCCAATTCCAGTCCACCCTGTGCATTGTTTATACTGAAATACAATATATGGTCAAATATTTGTAGACATCTGACCATCAAAGCAATATGTAGGTCTTCTGTTGCCACAAAGTTGGAAGCACACAATTGCCTAGAATATTATTTTATACTGTAGCATTACAATTTCCATTCACTGGAACTAAGGGGCCCAAACTTGTTCCAGCATGACAATTCCCCTGGTTACAAAGCGAGGTCCATGAAGACATGGTTTTCCAAGGTTGATGAAAGAATTCCAGTGGCCTACAAAGAACCCTGACTTCAACCCCACTCAACACCTTCGGGATGAACTAGAATGTGCCTCAGGCCCTTTTGCCCGACATCAGTACCTGACGTCGCTAATGCAAATCCCCATAACCATGCTCCAAAATCTAGTGGACATGCTTATTGTAATGGCTAGATGACTAGGTCAGAGCATCTCCGAAATGGTGGAGCTTGGGGGGTGTTCCAGATATGGAGTGGTTAGTACCTACCAAAAGTGGTCCAAGGACGGACAACTGGTGAATCGGTGACAGGGTCATGGGCGCCCAATGTTCACTGATGCACGTGGTGAGTGAAGGCTAGACCGTGTGGTCCAATCCTACAGAAGAGCTACTGTAGCACAATTTGTTGACAAAGTTAATGCTGGCTATGATAGAACGGTGTCGGAACTAACAGTGCAGTGCATCACACCTTGCTGCGTATGGGGCTGTTTATCCACAGAATGATCAGAGTGCCCATGGTGTCCACACATGATGCACTATGGGAAGAAGGCAAGCCGACGGAAACAGTCTGATGCTCTGGGGAATGTTCTGCTGGGAAACCTTGGGCTCTGTGGATGTTACTTTGACATGTACCTCCTACCTAAACATTGTTGTAGACCAAGTGCACCCTTTCATGGCAATGGTATTCACTAATGGCAGTGTTCTCTTTCATCAGGATAATGTGCCCTGCCACGCTGCAAAAAATTGTTCAGGAATAGTTTGTGGAACATGTCAAAGAGTTCAAGGTGTTGACTTGGCCTCCAAATTCCCAAGATCTCAATCCAGTCGAGCATCTTTGATGCAATCTTCGAGCATCTTTGTGCTGAACAAACGAGTCCTATCCATGGAGGCCCCACCTCACAGCGTATAGGACATAAAAGATCTGCTGCTAACGTCTTTGTGCCAGATACAACAGCACACCTT
Source organism: Noturus placidus (assembly GCA_022414735.1). NCBI lineage: Eukaryota > Metazoa > Chordata > Actinopteri > Siluriformes > Ictaluridae > Noturus > Noturus placidus. The sequence goes on from JAFFST010054115.1 coordinate 149,853, forward strand.
CAGCGGTCTTATGGAGTCCATGCCTTGATGGGTCACAGCTGTTTTGGTGGCACAAGGGGGACCTACACAATATTAAGCAGGTGATTTTAAATTTATCGCTGATCTGTGTATGTCCACAAACCTTTGGTCATATAGTGTATTTGTGATGTGCTTAGCGAGTCTGGTGCTGATTTATTGGTCGATGCTGTATTTAGATTATTCTTGTGAGAAGTCTGTGGTTGTGTCTCACTCTGGCATTAAAAGGGGGCAATGCTAGCACAGTTGCAATGGCACTTAGTAGGAGAAAAAAATTTAACAACCTGAAACATAAGGGGTAAAAAAGGGGTAGTTTTCATTGCTAGTGCCTAAAAACGAAAAGAGCTTCTTTTCTCACTCGGCATTTCCCAGCAATTTTCATTGTCATATTTCTATAAAAAAAATGCACAAGTAGTAGAGACAGCAAATGTTGGTCTCAAAAGTTCAAGAACAAAATACTACACAGTTGCACTAAGTTACAGCACATACTCAGCTCAGCTACTTAGCGATCTACAGGAGCACGATTGCACGGATATTAGCTGTTTGTGCAGAGTGCACAGATAAGAGAGCTGGAAAGACTAAAGGTCTAAAGCACTGCTGCACTGGTCAAATCAGTAGAGATGTATTCCAACTGGTGCCACTATCACTAGTGAGTCGAATGGCATTGTGGGTAAGTAAGTGGCGCACTTATATAGCGCTTTTATCCAAAGCGCTTTACACTGTGTCTCATTCACCCATTCACACTCATACACCAATGGTAGCAAAGCTGCCATGCAAGGCGCTAGCTTGCCATCAAGAGCAACTTGGGATTCAATGTCTTGCCCAGGGACACTTCGGCATGTGGAGTCATGTGGGCCGTGAATCGAACCGCCAACCCTACGATTAGTCGACAACCCGCTCAACCACCTGAGCCACAGCCGGGTAATTTCTGAAACCATTAACCAAAGTGAAAACAGACATGTCTATGAACAAAGTTTAAATTTAAAATATAACTTGGATTAATGAAGTAATCTAGATCACCTATACTATTTAACAGAGCGACCCAGAATACCAAAATTTAATAGGATTCTTATTGCAGCACCAACGATGACATTGAGAAAGTTGTGGGTGGAAGGATTACGGATTCTTAATGTCACCCCTATTTAATAAAAAGGGAAATTCCAGAGTAGATTAACCCTCTTAGTGTTTGCCAATGTCTATTTATTCTGATCTTCACACAAATGGTGCAGCGATAAAGAAAGCCCAATGCAATGCTACCTTTCTCAGAGTACTAAAATACCTTCTCAGCATTCGAGAAGGGGCCCCCTCTCTCAAATGCACCCGTATGTACTTTCACTTCTTCTTTTCTCTTCAGTCTTATCAAATGAACCCCATAAAAGCTTTTGACAGCTGTTTTTCGAAACCAAGCAGAGCCCTAATCTATAGTGCTTTAACCTGAAACTTCACCATCACAATGTTAAGAACAGAGTGTTCAAATGTAAAACATACCATATGATGATCCTCGGATCTGCTTGGACAGTAGTGAGCGAATGGTAGGCATAGGGATGAGTGCAAACAAAGTGAGTGTACGAGCTGTAAAAGAGAGAAAAAAAGCAGAACTTTTATGAAATACAAACTCTGCTGAGTGTTGAGTTCTTTGGGAAGACATTGTGTTAAACATGTTAGAACAGCATAATTTTTTTTAGGTTGAATAATGGCTTTTTTTCTCTCTTTTTTTTTTATCCCATTTGACTCGTTTGCTGAATGAGTTGCTCATGCATTTTACCTACACACCCAAAAAAAACAAAACAATTAAAAACCCTAGCAGCTTTCTTCACGCAACTCACAAACCACTGACTGCTGGCTTCCCCATCTCAGTTCCCCACTTGTAAATATATCAGATTGATGTGTTTTTATGATCTCCATGTTGCCTACTTTTCTCACCTTGAAATGCAGGATTATATTGATAGTAGTATAATTTTTAAACAAAACTATTTGTCCTGTATAGCTGCCAAAGCCTGTTCCTGCAGTGTTTAGCTCTAATTCCAATCTAACACACCTGATTAGGTCAATTGAGGCTTTCAACTGGCACTTGGGTGTATGGGTGATATTTCTCAAGGATTTTGGCTGATGGAAAAGCAATTTAAATCTATTTAAATCTATCTAAACTATCTGTGAATGTGTACACAAAGATGACTAATAAGCATTTCACCTTTTTGAATTGTAAAAATACATTTGTCTCTTTTACTCACTGTATTCAATGATAACTAGTATATTGGTACCTATATACAGTACATTAGAATGCCTAGGATATTTGAAATTTTTATCTTTTCATAAGTGATGATTGGCCTTAACGTTCCAATTTTTATTTTATAATAATATATATATATATATATATATATATATATATATATATATATATATATATATATATATATA
>JAFFST010054115.1:154019-199945 GCA_022414735.1 Noturus placidus
TTTTTTTTTTTTTTTTTACATAGGACCTATATCTCACTCAATCACAGACATGCAAACCTCTTTTGCCTCTATGCCTTAAGTGTAAGACACAGATAGGAACTCTATCTAACTCTAAACAGATAGGAACCCACTGTTTCTGGTCCTGCCAACAACTTCAAAATGTATTAGGCTAAGATCATTCAGTTAGCAGCATTTAGCGAGTCAAGTGAGATCTTGTCCCCTTGTCTTTGGTCTTGTTATCTTTCTTCACCTTCATCACCAAGAAATAAAAGCTTGTACAATATACTTTGCTGCAAGGAAGAACATTCTATTGCAATGGATTAGTGATAAGCTACTGACTATGAAGTGGAATTAATTTTATAATAATTTATATAGCACTTTTTACAATGGTACATTGTCTCAAAGCAGCTTTACAGAAATATCATTTTTACATTTTTTTTTTTTTTTTACATTTACAAGCGACTTACTAATGAGAGCACATTCACACACCAATGGTAGCAGAGCTGCCATGCGAGGTGCTAGCTTGCCATTGCGGGCAACTTAGGGTTCAGTGTCTTGCCCAAGGACACTTCGACATAGGATCACCCAGGCCGGGATTCGAACCGCCAACCCCACGGTTAGTGGATTAGTGGACAACCTACTCTACCGACTGAGCCACAGCCGCCCTATTATAACCACTCAAATATTTAGCTTGCATAGTTATTGAAAGAATAGAGCTATTCATTAGAATATCGGAGCCTTATGTTATCTCCATGGTGCCAAGCTTTTCTGCAGGTCTACTTATGGCTAATAGGGAAATCCATTCAAGATACATGTTATGATATTGCTTCTACTTGTAGCTATTGGACATAATTTTATATCTTAATGTAGATCTTAATATTCTTTACCTCTTGTTTCTCTTATACTTGTACTGAGCTTTGATTGTTTGAGACTGTTTATATTAAAATCCCAATAATAATCCACCATTATCCAGTGTGTCACTCCATCCAGTGAAATCGGCGCTTTTTAATTCACGCACTCTGCAGGCTGTCATTTTATCGGACATCATCGCAGAAGGAAAACGTGGCCATGTGTGATAAACTGAAACTTGGCACAGACAGTCTGATGGACTATTGGTTAAAGAACTTACTCCTACTGGTTACGGGTTGTTTGATCTCCTGTGACCCTCTGGCAGAGGGGGTGGCATCACGGTACTGCATAATCAACTTTAACATCCAAGTGGACATAAAAGACTCTGTAATGACAGGATGTTCTGTCTTTACTGGAGTGCTTTGATTTGAAACCGCTTGTTGACTGTGCTACACATAATAAAAGGTCACACATTAGGGCTGGCTGTGGCTCAGTTGGTAGAACGGGTTGTTCACTAATTGTAGGGTTGGTGGTACGAATCCCGGCCCGGGTGATCCCATGCCGAAGTGTCCTTGGGCAAGACACTGAACCCTAAGTTGCCCCCGATGGCAAGCTAGCACCTTGCATGGCAGCTCTGCTACCATGTGTGTGAATGGGTGAATGAGACACAGTGTAAAATGTTTTGGATAAAAGAGCTATATAAGTGCGCCATTTACCATTTAGACCTAGATTGCAAATGAATCACTTGTGTCTCAGCTGTCCACTGTTAAATTAGGGCTATCTTTTTTAATATGGAACTACCACACATGAACATCTCTTGTCAGACTATTAATGATCACAAATGGAAATCCAGTGATCTCTCTGATTTTATTGACTTCTCAGACTACATTTACAGCGACAGCATTAATCTAATTATTAACCTTCTGGATAAGACAATATTGTGATTAATGTGTTTACAGGAGTTGCTTTTATAATATTCCTGTCATGTTCCTGTTTTACATGTTATAGAACATAGATCGATTAACGGCAAACGTCATTACGTCCCCACGCCACGCTGTCCAACGTTCCCTCAAGAATTTCACATTGAAGAATTTCGCAGTTTCGGACACAGCCGCGCTCTCTTGTTTGCCATCAAACAGTTGAGCACTACCATGTGTGTATGTGTCCTGTCGCAAAATGTAGTGAAAACTCTCACACGACGTTAATAATGCGATTAAGGTGATTGTCCGTAATGCGATCAAAATAGGAATACTCCACATGTCTTAATTCGATTTGTGTTTACTTCGAGTATGACTTTAGTCAGATTAAGGTAATCAATAATTTCTGTTTGCATGGTAGTTTCTTAATCAGAGTATTGTCTTAATCGGGTTAATAATATTGGATTATTGCTGTCCATGTAAACGTATTGACTGACTCTTCTTTAAGTTCTTTTTCTCCATCTGAACATCTGGAGGACAAAATCTCCACGTTAAATACTGTTCTCTTGCCTTGCTTGGATTAATTTGCTCCTATCAAATCATGGTCTATCTCCTTTGCACACCCTGCTGCCTGGTATAATGATGAGCTGCGCTCTAGGAAGGCAGCTTGTTGCAAAATGGAGCAAAGGTTGCATCTCTCTGGTCTGAACATGCATTACCAGGCTTGGAAAGACAATTCGCATGAATTTAAGGTTGAAATTGTATCCGTTAGGTCCCGTTATCTCTCTCAGATTATTGTCAATAATCAAAGAAATCCCAGAAAACTATTTCACACCATAAACAAATTGCTCAAATGTAATACTTCCCCTACTGTGCCTGCTTCAGCCCACCTTTGTAACAGATTTCTTCAGCACCAAGTTTGACAATGCTCGTAAATGCATTCTTAATACTCCCGTCTCTATTGCTTCCTCTATTAGTATTTCTTATTTCTCTGACACTTGATGTGGCTTCATTGGAAATGAGGTATCACAAATAAAAGCTGCTACTTCCATAATTGATCCTATCCCAACCTGTTTGTTCAAGTTTGTAAATCACCCCCTTAGTACTGGTGTTGTGCCAGTGGCTTTTAAAAACTACTGCTATAACCCCTGAACTTTTTTGCAATTGTTTTATTATTATTATTATTATTATTATTATTATTATTATTATTATTATTATTATGAAAGTGTCTGTTAAATGTGAAGCTAGGCATAAACTGTAGCCAAGACCACTTCAGCTCAGGAAGCGTTGCTGATCAATTGGATCAGGTGTATTAGACCAGGGAAAGCATTAAAGTGTGCAGAACAGGATTAGGGACCTGAGGCTTAGACTCCTTGCCTCCTCTACCTTCTGTGATATTGCATAAATCAATGGTCACCAAACTTTCTTCCTTGAGATCTACCTTCCTGCAGATTTCATTTCCGCCCAAAATCTCAAACACCTGTTTTAGTTGATCAAGAAGTTCTCAAGACAACAATTAGATGTCGGGTGTGCACTGTTATGGTTGGAGCTCAAGTCTTCAGTATGGTAGATCTCCAGGAGCAGGGTTTGTTGACCACTGGAGTAAATGGAATAGAGCTTTGTATAGAGCCTTGACTAGCATTTACCTAAGTAATATGTGGTGGTTGTTGTAACAAACGTCATGAAGTAGATCCCTGTGAGGAAGGAGAACATGCCTATCATGATCATGCTCGTGTCGCTCAGAGAGCACCGTGTGAACAGCTTGACCCCGAGGAAACTGGTGATGAAGATAACCGAGCCGAAGGCGTTACCGTAGCCCACTTGCGTCGCTGTCCAGCTCAGCGGTTCCACCAGCACGTACACGTTCAGGATCTCCACTCCACCCGCCACCGCCACGTCGTACAGGATCCCAGCGGCGAACAGGAGCGCAATTTTGACCTTGTCTCTATTCAGGATGCCGACACTCTCACCATCCCGCCTCTCACCTGCGTCCTGCGCGCGCGTGCTGACTTGTAGGATAAACGCCGCGTACACAAGGCACACGAAATACAGCACCACACTCATGCACGAGAGCACAAATCCTTGCCGGTGTCCGAGCGCATAGAGTTGGAACAGATGACCTGATGCCAGACTCCCCAGGAAGCCTGCTAGTCCGTATGTGAGCTCCGTGCGCATGATGCGCAAAGACCTGACCTCCTCGCTCGTGCTCAGCGACACCAGCGTTATCACGCCTGGCCAGTAGGACGAGAAGCCGCCGCAGAGCCCGTTCACGACGGGAGACGCGTACATCACTTCTACACGCCAGTCAAAAGCTATGACGAACAAGAGCAGCGCGCGTGACACGAAGTAACCGATCAGAGGTACGACCACTGGAACCTTCCGGTAGCCCTTGTCTCCGATTTGCGCGAGCAGGAATGCTGGGATGATGGGCACCACCTTGGTTAAGATGTTAAAGATCATGTAAAAGTCTGCAATGGACTTCTGCCTGTGCTCTCCTCCAGTTCCAGTTCCGGGTCCGATGCGTGTGGTGTTCTCCAACCTCTGCTTCACAACCATCTGGAGACCGGTGTCGAAAAACGAGCTCGCGACCTGCGCAAAAAACACCACAGGCTCCAAGTGGCTGCGGAGGAACGCCATGATAGTCATGGAAAGGAATGAACCCGAGAAAGTTGAGTAGTTTAGAGTCACAGCTTTGATCTCGTCACTCCTACCGAGATCTCAAGACTCTCCACCTCCAAATACACCACACAATAGGAGCTGGAAAGGGAGTCTGTGCTCGTGCATGAACCAGTGCAATAACATTTCCGTGTTAGTCTCTTATGGGTTGGAGAAAGCAGACCGCGTCATTCATCCATGGAGAAGTTACACAAGCAGCAAGACTTCTTCATTCTTCATTAGTCATGTATAAAGTTGAAGTGGAAAAGAAAAATGTAATCCTGAGACACTGTATTGATTAGAATAGGCCTGTTTGAGTTTCAGTGCAGAATATTTTCAGATGGAATTCAAACCAAACTTTTTTTTGTTTATGTTTTGACTCTGGTTCACAGTTTCCACATGGAAATAGATCATGATACCGGATAATGATCATTAGTGTTTGATAGGTACATATAGGGGTGCACGGTGGCTTAGTGGTTCGCACGTCTGCCTCACACCTCCAGGGTCCGGGGTTCGAGTCCCACCAGGACCATGTGTGTGCGGAGTTTGCATGTTCTTACCGTGTGTCGGGGTTTCCTCCGGGTACTCCGGTTTCCTCCCCCAGTCCAAAGACATGCATGTTAGGCTGATTGGCGTGTCCGTAGTGTATGAATGTGAGTGTGTATGTGATTGTGCCCTGCGATGGACTGGCACCCTGTCCAGGGTGTACCCCGCCTTGTGCCCGATGCTCCCTGGGATAGGCTCCAGGTTCCCCGCGACCCTGAAAAGGAGTAAGCGGTTGAAGATGGATGGATGGAAGGTACATATAGAGTTACAGCCTGACTCCTAAATGTTTTAACTTTTGAAGCCATTAATGTTTGTTTCACTCAAGTTTGTTTATAATACGACATCACACACTGACTACGTTTACATGGACAGCAGTAATCTAATTATTGACCTTACTCTGAGTAAGATAATAATGTGATTAAGGTGTTTACATGAGTCGCTTTTAGAATACTCCTGTCATGTACCCGTTTTACATGTTATAGATCATAATTAGATTAACAGCCCGCGTCATTACGTTACCGCGCCACGCCGTCCGACGTTACTCCAGAATTTCATGTATCAACATACAGTTCGTCTTCGTTATGGTAACGTATACAGTTTTGGGTGTTTTTATTTTATTTTTTAGAGAATGCTTTAAGTGCAGTTAATTATTTGTCATGCTGTACGTACAAATAGACAACTGCTTAAAGCCGTGGGCTGCATCTCACACCGCATACTTAGACTTAGCGTCTATATAGTAGCCGAGATACATGTGTTTTTCCCTACTACAAGCCTATAGTAGGTAAGTATGCGGTTTGGGACGTAGCCGAACTCTTTTGTTCACCGTAAATGTTGAGAGCTGCCATGTGTGATCGTGTCCTGTCGCAAAATGCGGTGAAAAAACTCTCACACGATGTTCATAATGTGATTAAGGTGTTTACATGTCTGTAATACACGTCCATAATGCGACCAAAACAGGAGTACTCCACCTGTCTTAATTTGATTAGAGCTTAATTCCAGTATGACCTTAATTAGATTAAGGTAAGTTAAAATTGCAGTTTACATGGTAGTTTCTTAATCAAAGTATGGTCTTAATCGGGTTAAGAGTGGATTATTGTTGTCCATGTAAACGCAGCTACTGTCAAGTTGAAGGTTTCAGAAAATTGGAGTTGCTAAACTGGCAGTTAGGAGTTCAACAAAGACGTGAGCACTTTTTACAAGTCAGGAGCTCAGTCAGACAGCTATCCTTGTAAGTCTAATACCTACCTGTTTTTAGATGCATGATCCTCCTTTTATATTAATCAGTGCTCAGTTTCTGACGACATGTTGGCTGAACATGGACTGGGCTCACGAACACAAAACACCCATTATACCCATTCAGAGAGACTTGTTTTATTGTGTTACATTCCAGTTGATGTAATAGAACACATTTGTACTTGGTTATGGAATGTTCTTTGCAAAACCGGTCGGTCTTGAATTTTTCTTTTCTTTTCTGAAGTACTTAGCATTTATTCAAGATAACAAGAACAGCACGACCCTTTAAGGGATTCTGGATTGATGTACACCTCTGAATACCGTTCGCTATAACCTTACAATGTCCTCTCTTATCAGTTCTTTTGTCATCAGTTTTAATATTAACTATATAAGAATCCGAGGCACTTCCTACCACACAGACGTACACATGCAGACAAGTGAAATAAGTTATGCTGTGACGTACTGCATATGACGTACTGCATATGAAAGTAATGGGAAGCTACTTAATTTTTTTCACTGCTTTTAAAAGTCTGAGCAAAATGTTAAACCATGCACCAGGCTCTGAATTGCTTATCAGTAAACAGACAGGTGACACATTAAAGGAAAGCTCAGTGTAAAGTGTCTTATTAAGGTGTTGGGCTGCTTGTACAGCTTCATTGCACCCTGGCATGGCATTTTACAAGTCACTGGAACTGTACTGGAGCAATGAACACCATTCTTCTGAAATATATGTGAAGGTGGTTGTATCATGAGATTTACATAATTTTCATATTCATCAAATCATTCATGTCCTGTAGATGGGGGCTGGGTCATACTGGAAGAGACCAATCCCATCAGGATAGAAATGATCGATTTTAAGAAAATAATTAATGGTCAAAATGAGTACGTATTGATTTGTAGTGAAAAAGTGCAGCTAAACCATGTCAGCTTCCCATGGTATAATAGAGCCACTGTTTTTCCCTTTAATTTGACACCATTACATATTTATCTACACTAATGAGCAAATCTTCTGGGTAAGATCTCCATGTAGTATACTGTGATCAATAATCTGCATTTTGTACTGTCTTAAACATGCTTGGTAATTTCAGAAACACTGGTACACACTGTTAATCAACTCCTTAGTTCAGTGTTCAGGGCACTGATCAGGGAGTTGGTTATTTTAAGGGCTGTCTCAATAGCAAAATCCTTCCATTGCACTGGAATGTTTGCTCAATAAAATAGTCCCACAATGCACTGCAAAATTTTCCTCTACTGGATTTACATCATATTTTCTGAAGCCTCTCAGTTTGAAAAAAATGCCGGACGAGCACTCAACCAACTTCATCTACGAATGGAAGTAGCTTGTTATTGTTGTTGTAGCTCTCAAATGATTACTTACATTAGCAATTTTTAACTTTATTTCATGTTCTATATACAATTTGCTTGAGTCTAACAATTTTTAAGTGTTTAATGATGTAAAAAATAAATAAATTTTCAAGCTAGGCTATGATTCTGCTTGAAGTACCATAACAGAAATGCATGTGCTTAAGCTAACATTTTATATTACATATAAAACTTAACAATATTTAAGTTTTTCATTTTTGTTGACATTTTACAAGGCGAGTATGTAGTCATGTCACCGGAAACTGAGTTATCAGTGACCCAATGTGTAATGAGCAGGGTCCTTACCAGTGCCCGAACTTGTGTACATGATTCATGACCTAGGTGATTGAGAGACACCATGTGACCTTTTCGACATTGTTTTAGATTTTCTAGGATGTATTTCTACATGTCCAAAATAACAAGGAACTAAATGTTTATATATATATATATATACACACACACACACACCCCTTCGCCACTTCAAACACAGAATGATTGAGCAATGCTGATTAAGCCTTTAATATGTTCACTATATTGTCAGTGTTCTCATCAGTAACTTCATGCTTATAGATTCGAGGTGTGTTGTCATGGCATTGGGACCAAAGCTTGTGGTATAAAACTATAACTTTGTAAAATATTGACTTGAATTAAGAAGCATTTTATGACAAATCACAGTTCATAACGAGAAGGAAACCATGTTTATGCATTTTGTTTTTAATGAGAAAATAATTATATATGCGTTTAAGTGTAAGCCTTACAATTACTATAAAACAACATAAGCAGAATATATTAACATACAATAAGTGGTTAACAAATTAAGAGTTTTTTTTATTTACGTTTTTTTTTTTTTAAACATGAGCGCTTTGCCACTTCATAAGGAAAAAAAAGAGTGAAATGGTATTTGCAAAAATAAATGGCTTCCACTTTCGAAGAGTATATTTGCAAAAACAGAGCAACATTGTATGAACTTATTAAAAAAAAAAAAAACAATATTTCAATGGGTGTCATTTTAAATCTATAGGTACTGTCTGAACTATCTTCAACTGTGGGGGACTTCTAACAATTTCAGAGAAATTTCCTGCATTTCTGCCTGATCAGATGGTTTATCCACCAACCCCACCCTAACCCTAACCCACCTCCCCCCAATATAAATATCGTGCACTGGACAAGGTCAAATAACAACCAAAATCATTGCTAAAAAAATTATGTCTTATAGAGCTTGTCTGCTAATTTTAGGTTTTCTCTGATGCCCTCTTTTCTATGACACTACACTTTTTACATAACTCAGCTTCAGGTCATAATAAAGCAAAGGCTCCATTGTTTGCAGATTTCTTTGGAGAACACACTTCTTTGGAAAATCCAAGCTTCAACCCAATCTAAATGAAGGCTTGAAAAACACTTTATGAATTTAATTTACCTACTCAAATCTACTTGCATGTATATATGGCAATTATTTAGCATAGAGTTGCTATTGAGGATGGACAGGATGTCCTGGAGACTTACATATATTTCTGTAAATCTAAAAATTGCTTAGTCAGACACGCATCCATGCTCACAAGCACACATGCGCACATTCTCTCACACACACAAAAGGTTATACATTGCAGAAATGCACATACATTGTAATAAAACACCAGCCTTCATAAAACTATGTCCCATTCATAGATACACTGTAAATAGTTCACTGCACAAAGAAAAATATTTCCCTCTTATATTATTCAAAACATATGCCTACTAATCAGGTCATATAGCACACTGAAATATCTGAATATGAAACATGTCTTTCAATAGGTATGATGTTCTAGATTCATTGTTTACTGTCAGATCCAGCCAGACTACTACAGCACACAGTCTAAAAATCATCAGTCATATCATGATATTATAACCGTACGTTCTAGACAGAGATCTTTAATGTTATCCATGTGGTTGAAGGCTTTCGTTACAGACAAATTGGAGGCACACTGGGTAGTTGAAGGGAGACCAAGGTGAACTGATTAGACAAGTGACATCAGGTGTGGCTCCTGGTTGGTTGGAATGAAAGCCTGCAGACACATAGATGATAATTGAAGATATTGAAGGTCCCTGTCATAGATTGTTCCAGTATGGTTATAATATCATGATATAAGACTGAAGACCTTTGGTCTATGAGAAGTTCCTGTGAAAACATCTTTTCCCAGATTTTCATCAAATGCAATGCTTTGAATCAACAATGTCATTTCAGTACAGATTTTTCTCTTGTCTTGTCTTGACTCTTCACATCACAGGGCACAAGAAAATGGTCGCTTTGCACTCACAGTTGTGCCTAATATCAGGACAGATATGTATTCAATACTGTATTTTCATGTATTACACTATTAGTATATGAAAAAAAAATGGACAAAAGGTTTTGTGAAAGTCTGCTGAATGAGTGTTCCTGTAATATATGTTCTTTCACATGTAAAATCCATAGCTTTATTCCTTGTGGGTGGAATAAGACCCCAAAACTAATGTCAAGAAGAGGATCTGAAGAACGTTTGCTGAAGGATTTTGCTGTTTTGTTCTCCACAATGAATTCTTCCTTATTGATGGTGTGTCTGTGTCCACCATCAGACTGGATGGATGTCAAATATGACTTTGCTTTTCTAATATGCTGGTGTTTTTCAGTTAAGAAACATTATTCCCCACTTTTATATGTTTATAATTATATACAAAGCATTCATATAACACCATTTCACTGCATTGCATTTACACATTCTAATCAAATCCACTAAAACAAGGCAAACACAGTATAAAAATGAAATGGTTCATATAACTCGCTAATAAAGCGTTTACTTACTACAAAATTCCAGAGAGATTTGGTGTAAGTAATTCATTTTTGATTGATGGTGCTTCTAAACACCAGTATTGCTATTTCCATATTATGGCCTGACATGTCCTGTTCATTTACACAAGCTAAAATCCTACATCACTCTTGTATATGGTGCACAGCACACTGTACTCACTCAGTGTTGCCAGATTGGGGTATTTCATTCATTATCGGCTTATTGTAAAAAAAAAAAAAAAGAAAACAAAAAAAATCCAGCAGATGGATGAGGTGTGTTGTAAACTACAATGTTGGTGGCTATATTTATATCAATCTGGCAACCCTGGCTGTACTCACTCAATTCAATATATCTTACATACATTCTATCACACATGATCACATACATAGTATAGGATTGTTGTGTCCAATCACACAATACAAACAGAAGTTGGGTAAAAAATTCATGAAAACAAACAGTATATGCAATTCACATGCACTTTGTGGTTTAGATTGCAACTCTTAATCCTTTATCTGTTTTCTGTTTGGGCTGGCTGCTAAAAAGCAGCTTTAGCAATGAATTTCCATATTTATTATTTTTCAGAGTTAATGTAATAGTTGACTGACTGAATACTATTGTGCATTTACAAACCTGGACAATACTACTTATGTTCAGCTACAAGTTCTTAAAAAAGCCAGACCATTCTGTGCCCTACTTTCATTTTCGGTCTCTAAAAGATTCCCACTGCAGTGTTTCATTTTCAGTGGATTTTTAATCTAATATTGTTAATTATGTACAGGACCTAATTATTTGTACAACAATTGGACCTATTGTGCTATAGAATATGTATGTTGTGCTACTTTACTGTAATATAAATAACATAAACTGCATTTGTTACTGTATATTCGCAAATCAAATCCTTAGGCTTAACAAGGACCGGATCTGGTATAACTCACTCTACCTGAAATGCTTACTTAACATGGGAACAATTCTCATTAAAATTTCACACAACAAACACCATTTTTGTTTCATCTTAATCAAGTGCTCCCATGTGAATACAAAATGCTTTTTAAATGTATACAAAATACTTCACATCACCCTCTGACAAATCTTCATACATAATCTCTCTTAAACCACTTGAAAACCCACACATGGATCACTTGGCATGATCAATTCAAAGCCAATTTATATACTCAACCATAAAAAAAAAGGTAAGCAATCCAAAAATGAAAACAAGCATTTTCTTTGCACATGTCCCAAAGTACTGCACACATCAACTGAAAAAAGCTTGAAACTAAAGTGAGACAGAAAGCACAATAATATATTTGGATACCAAATTTCCATCAGATTGAGTTTTTAGTGAGAACCTTTCCACAAATCTCACCACCTAACTGGATGATCTTCTGTGGTGATCATTTGGAGATCCAATTATTAATTGTTCCTGCAATATACATATACATAAATACTTGTGTATTCCTCCAACATACTTTTGGTTTTCTCTCACTCTTCCTGTTACTTAAATAGGGAGCTGGCTTTACTCTTCCTCCTCTTCCTCCTCTTCCTCATCAGCTTCTTCCTGGTTGGCATAGATTCCTGCCTCCCATCGCAGAGCCAGGTTACTTTTCCTGCGGGTGACTCGCGTCGCCTCTAGAACCTGCCCCATCACACAGAGCAAGATGGCATTAGTGTGTATGGGCTATGTATGTGTGTATGGAATATGTATGTTGTGCTATAGAATATGTATGAGCATAAACCATGAAACTATTTTATACCACAGTGCTTTTGAATTCTCCAAAGTAATTGGTCATTGGTGATTTACTGGCTGTAAATCACAGATTTTTATTAACGCGCTCATTTTAAGGTGTTATTGTTTCTGTGGTTACAGGGACATATACAGGGACTGGTACAGGGATTGTGGGCCATAATCTATGTCTAATAATAAACTGAGTGAAAAAAAGAGTTGTCAAATATGCATATAATCATTGACATGGTGAAGCTTTCTATAAGGACAAATTTATGGAAGGAGTCTCCAGCCAGTAAGTTTTCTGCCACAGTAGAATCGTCAGTGCAGAAGTCTTTCTGCTTTCTCTGTAACATCATGAGTAGTGTTTTTGTCTTATTAACTTTAAAAGAGAGATAAATGAGGAAACGATTATTTATAGCTGTTGTAATGTAAACTATAACAGGAACTAGTTTGTTTCATGGTTCCTCCACTTGACGTCAGTCGGTCATGTCGGTCATTAATAAATCAAATATTTTAACTGTGTGCAAATTGCTGAAGTATAAGAAGAACAAAACTCTTGTGAAGACAATCAACTTCTGGCTGGTAGCAGTAACTTCACTTTGTGTTTGGCTGCCTCACTGGTGTGGCATCATTGATTATTTTCTTTAACATCACAGTTTATACCTTTCTTAACACTTAGCCTACTTTCACTTGTGGTTATTAAATTGTGCAGTTATTTTGGTGCATATACAGATAGATCATGAATATAGTGTATGAATATATGCAACATTATGATGCACCAACAAATCAAATCAGTTCACTGAGTATGGGTAAAATGGACTCAAATTAATTAACTGCAAGTAATATTATGACAAGTTGAACACACTCACACATGCACATCCCACAATTAATATACATTTACATACTGAGTGCTACATCTTACATCATACTTTGAGCCTAATATTCCGTAACAGTTGGGGAGCTGTAAATACACCCCACATTACACGATACACTCCACAGCACACAATACAGACTTGAGTTAGTGTAAACACAAGCTGTACAGGCTGATTACAAACAATGCAGAGGAACAGATACAGACATGCTACATAAGAAGGCCAGGTCGGCTTTCTCGATCTTTCATCAGGGCTTACAATCACAGGGGTCATTGTATATTGTTTTACCAATGAACTGGAATGTCCAGTCCAAACTATACTGGCTACAAATAAGGCTTGTACAATAAATCTAGCATTGTGAATACAAGGATACACATCACGGGTTTCTCTGCTGTGTTAAACTGTTATAGCATTTGCTGAAATGTTACATACTGAAGAATGGTAAAATGATACACGAGACTGGACAATCTTTGTTCATTATTGTGTGCCAATGATATGAGGGAAGTGAGGATGTTGGATAGGGTTAACGGAAAGGAGATTTAGGTAGAACAGGCAACAGACAATGTTTTCCTTTGTGTTAACATGGTGGACAACAAGGTGCAAACACTTTGCACAACATTTTAAAAAATAATGGAAGTGAATGCAGTACATGCTCATAAAGTACCCATCCCTGTTGAACTTTTCCACATTTTTGTAGTGTTACAACCGGTTATTGAATGTTGAGAATCTATTTAAAAATATCAAACTGAGGGAAAAATATAACAAAGTATAACATAACAGTTGTGATTGCAGATCTATCAATTTTCTGTACTGCTTTTCATACATAAGGTCACTGGAAGCCTGATGCCTATCCCAGGGAAACTTGGGGTACACGGAGGGGACACCCTGGATGGGGTGCCAACCCATTGCAGGGCACAATCAAACACACTCTATGTACAATCGCATGTCTACATGCAGGTCTTTCGATTGGGGGAGGAAACCAGAGTACCTAGAGAAAACATCAGAAGCATGGGGAGAACATGCAAATGCCACGCATACAGGATGGAGGTGGAAATTAATCCCCCAAACCTGGAGGTGCGAAGCAAACGTGCTAACCACTAAGTCACCATGCCCCCCTCATTGCATATTTGAAACTCATAAATTAGTTCTCATGCAAACACTTGCCATCAGAAATCACATCATTAATTTTCCCTGTGTGCAAATAAATTGTCACATGATCTCAATATAAATACACCTGAGTTTGTTAGAAAACATACCTGCACAAACAATATCATGAAGCCCAAGTTTCATTAAAAGGTCTGGGAAAGAATAAGTCAACTCTTAAGGAGCTGGAGAGATTTATAGCTCAGAATGGGAGAAGATATTCACAAGACATACATAGTTCCACATTCTACAAAGCTGGGATTTATGGAAGAGTTGTGAGAATTATTATTCGAAAAAATGTCATATGTATTCCTGTTTGAAGTTTGTCAAAAGGTATGTTAGAGTGTTAGCAAATGTGTGAAAAAAGATTCTGTGGTCTGGTCGTTTTTTTGGCTTTGCCGCAAAATTCTACATTTGGTGGAAATCCAACACTGCTAATTACCCTGAGAATAATACCTGTAGCATGGTGATGATAGTATCATGTTTTGGGGATATTTTTCATCAACAAGGACCGGAAAACTGGTCAGGGTTGAGGGCAAGTTGAATTGAGCCATATACAGGGCAATCCTCAAAGAAAACCTGTACCAGTCTGCAAGTGACTTGAGAGTGGAGCAAAGATAAACCTTCCAACAGGACAATGAGCCTAAGAATGCTGCCAAAACTACAATGGAGTGGTTGATAGAAACATATTCCTGAGGATTTGAAGCTATACTGTACTTGCAGCCAAATGTGATTCCACCAAGTATTGACTCAGGGGGGTAAACACTTATGCAACTTCCGAATGTCTATTTAATTAAAATTGTCACCAACAAAATTGCACCTTCAAATGTTAGATATATTGTGTAAATCAAATGGTAAAATCCCATTTCACTTCCAGATTGTAACACTATAAAATGCGGAAAAGTGGGGGGAATGTAAGGCACTGTATATCACAAATGATACCGCACACAAAATGAATCATTATTTGAGTTGATAACTTCTTGTATGTCAAAGCGTTTGACACCACAGAAATGTCACACCCATTTGCACCACCCAAATACAAAAGAAAAACTATGACATGCAATAACATGATGAGATAGACACATCGAGTTTTCAGGCAAGCACAGTACCAGTACCTCAGATGTAACATCTTTAGCGAGCAATAGACGCACATACTGACAAGAAGGAAAAAGGAAGTGTTAGTCAATGAAAAACACTTGCAATAGAGAGCAGCTTTAGAAAAACAGATTTTTCATGAAGAACAGTGCTCTTCATTTCCGAATATATTTATAATATTAGATGCATTTTCTCATCAACACACAACAAGAAAGGATTTGTATTTGTGTATTTTACTTCCTCATTGATAGTACCTGACATTTAAATTTAAAGAATAAATTTGTGTTTGATTTACACTAATTAAACCAATGGCCTGATCACTGAATAGTCCTTTTATTATCATATCATATCTTAATGCAGTGCATGTTACTGCAATGGGAATTTAGCAAATCTACATTTTACTTAACACATTAGATTGTTCTAATAATGAATTCAAAACAAAACAGGAAGGCAATAATATGCCCTGTTTGTGAATGTATTTCACTTTTTCCAGAGACCCTTTTTAAAACCGAAAAAAGAAAGATACTTTCATTTATGTGGCTTTTCACGTGGTTCAGACTGTTTTAATTCCTTTTCTTTGGTGTTAAGCTGGAAAGTCCCTTGCCATTCCCTGTCTGAAAAGCCTTGAGTTCACATGATATAAAAGAGGAAATGCCCTTCAAAGCCACAGACTTGCATCACTCTCAAGTGAGGTAATGGGGCCAGAATCATGATTAGTTTTCCATTTAAAGCTTAACCTACCAGTACCACATCTACAGTACCTCTTATTGAGCTAACCAAACATATGAAACTTCTTGTTTCAAATAAATTGGTATTATAACGACATGAGCTGAGGAAATATAACTTAAAGGAATAGCCCTGTGAGATAAAAATAGTTAAATATATATTGATACTCTAGATCTGGCCTATGTCCAGTTCTAGGTATCTACTGATTACAGTATAGAGTTTTAATTCTTCCTACTGCTCACATCCCTGATCCAAAGACCTAATCATCAAGCTCTTCATGAGGTACGTGATGTGTTTTAGGTCCCCAGCATTGGACTTAATAACCTCCTGCTGTAGAGGATACTTAAAGGCTATAATGCAAAACAACTGCTTTTCTATTTATTATGAAACTCACACTGTTGTCGTCAGCCTTCTCCCGACGCCTGACTTTGTGTGTCTCATAATCTTCCATTAGGGTCTGCATGAAGTTTTTAGGCCGCTGGCTTCCGCCTGAGTCATCACTCCCCAGATCAGAAAGAGGGGATGGGAGTGCACCTTCAGAAGAAGCTGGAGATACTGGTGGGGCAACACGGATCTTTTCAATTTTACCTGAGCCAATGGAAGTAGAAAAGCATGTAAATGAGGATAAAAAAGCAAGGTGATGTTAAGTGAAAGAAGTTAATGAGTAGGTCAGTAATGCTAATGGAGCGAATGGATCCACGAGTTAGTATCACGTTTACCAGCATCTGCCTTATCCAACCATATAGCCTTTGTAGCTATATCATCTGAATCACTTCTTTATTAATAAAGCATGTTTATTGTTACAGTAACAATACACCCTAAAAAGAAATCACTTCATCAGTCTCAGGCCATTCAGCAAGTTAAAAAAAAAAGATTTTTATGATGAGTAGCACAAATGATGAGTTAGCATAATTTGAGAGAGAACTCACAAAACCAGGAGAAAAATCACAGAGACAGCTCTTAAAATAACTATTATTTAGACCTAGAGTCCTTCTGGTGAATTTGTACCTCACTAACAATAAATGAATCCTAACTGGACTGGGATCTTTCCAACAAAAACTATGTTCCAGTTGGTAATGTCACATTTCAGCATCAGATAACACTGAGGAGAGAAAAAGAGAACGCTACTGTATGTGTACTGTAAGACACATTCTTGAGTGGTACAGAAAGCAGAGAAGGGGAGATAACGTTTAATGTTTGAAGGTAGCTCTATACTGTCATTCCACATTTAAGTTGAATGGATTTTAATGGAAGGAATTTGTTGGCCTGTAGACCAGGGCATTGTTATGTTCTAAGCAAAATCTTGAGACAGTCAGACCTTAAAAGAAGCAGCAGACTAAAGATATATTTGTAAATTGTATACTACAATTCTGTCACTTGAAAGTTTGTTTCCATTTAAAAAATAAACGTGATTGATTGTTTTGTGATATTTTGCAATATATAAAACTTCATAACTTCAATTTTCAATGGTTTTGCTTAAAGTTGACTGATAATTATTATTACAACTGTATGCAAAAAAGTAAAACAATGAATATGTAGGGTTCAGTAAAATATCTTCAAAAGTACAGCTGAAATATCCCTGTTTACAATAATGACTGGACTCTTAATCTTTAAAATTTAAGTAAAATATTACTAAATGGTAACGATTTTTTAGGTATAGAAAAACAACTCTCCCGTGACAAAATATAATGTGTTCCAATGTCTCTAAAGCGATCTTTGACTACCCCCATTAATTTAACTTTAGTATTCCAACCAGCTCTCAACACATGATCCATAAAGTCTTCATTCTGTAGTCCTATATTTACGCATAATCCTAAAAAAAGTATGTTGTTATCTGAAACATAGAAATATGGATTGATGAAGGTTCTATAACACTGGTGTGATACAGTGGAGGCCTTTGAGTCAGCCTGACCCATAATGACCTTGAGCCTTTGCCATTGCATACGAGGGATTCGTAACAATATTGTGCAATTCATTGTGCCACCTCTAGAGGGCAGTAATTGATTGAGATTTAAAGTTAAACACGTTTATGTATTACTCTTTACCATTAGGTAAAACAAATGTGACAAATAATAAACTGTTTTCCATCAACCTAGATTAAAAAAAAAAACTTTGTGGAAAGCTTGCTGTCAAATAAATATAAGATTGAAGGTCTGACAAACAAAAGCAACAAACTCAAAGCAATCATTTGTCCCAGACAGTGGTATAGACACAGCACACTACATTTATTTTTAAGCACTGCCCACAAAAGATGACTGTTGCTGGCCTATGGGAAAGTTTGTGCACCTTTCACAAACTCAACCCATTCCGTTCAAAAATCTTAAAACTGGGAGAGTCAAGAAATATGACTCAAAGGTGGTAGCTAATGACTGAATGAATGTTTTTTGGTCAAGGTTTTGGTGCTACCGTCTGTGGGATCCTAAAGTAGCGCTCTCTGGCTGTTCATTTAAAGTTAATGGTCTGGGGCCCAAATAAGACCACTGACTTTTAATATTCCCCTTTAGGTCATTTCATTTTGGTTATCTTCTGTAATTTCAAACAGCTCATCATACATATTTTTCAGATGCCTCTCAGTACTATGAAAATGAATATAAAGAATGTAGAAATATTTCATTACTGTAAATTGCATTAGCAGATTTGTTTTACATGGCCATATAAAATAGGTTAGCACAAGAATTAGGTCAGAGTATAAACAAAGTGCACTCAAACTGTAGAAGAAGCAGAACTGCTACCCAAATATTATTCCCTATGTACAGAATATAACACTGGCTTACCTGGAGCTGTCTTCCCACCAAGGACTAATTTAGCTGGAAGGCTGCTGGTCTTTTGCTTGTTAATTGGCTTGATGCTGGGACGCAAAATCTGGGCTTGTCGTTCCCTGCGAAGCTCTTCCTCCCGTTCCTGGGCAGCCCGGATCTCTTCCTCAATCATGGACAGAGTCCTCTGCTTGCGTGAACGCAGTTTGAAAGGCCCTGAGGTGACTTCTGTGCCTTGGGCTGGAGTCACAGATGCTGTGCTTCGGAGCTCTGCTGCCTCTGAGTACTTACTGAAATAGCTGTATTCTGGCTTTTCACTTGGTGGAGGAGAAGGACTTGGGGGCCTGTAAGCATTCACCGTTATAACTGAAGTTGCTTGAGCTGCAGGCACCTGTACAGTAGTTGTAGAATCTATGGTTTTCTTTTCTTCCACAGGGGATGGCTCTGTATCAGGTGGCATGTAAGGAGATTTCTCCTCAGGTGTTGGTGGTGAAGGATCTGAAGTCTCTTCTTGACGCTCTGGGATTGGGGAGGACTGATTCACAGCCTGGAGTGGTTCCCATTTGTTTGTCTGATGTGCAATAGCTTGCTGGATGGCATTTTGGACCAAGATACCTGCATGATATTCAAGTTCCTCCTCTGTCAAGCTGTCTGTTGGTGATTTGGTGCTGCCCTCCACTTTCCCATTAATAGGTGTTGTGGCCAGTGGGGTAGAGGGGAAAGAGTAGTCACCAAAGGAGTTCTCCAAGGCAGCGCTTATGATCTCATTGGAAGCACCACTGTCACTTATGTTATCCATGCTGAAATCATTGGACAAGGTCTCGAGCATAGTGGTATCCTGAGATCTAAGAGATAGGTCATCCAATCCAGAGTCTATCTCCTCAGGATGACAGGAACTGTTAATGGATTGCTGGTGCAATTCATAGTCTTCATCCTTGAGGATGGTCATCACTGCTCGGGCACAGGTAAAGTCATCATTTTTCACTTCAGTGTCAGACATACTGTCCCTGCTTTGTATGGGAGAATCTCCAGAACTGCAAAAAAACCTTTCAATTTTTACATTGTTCATTTCACCACCATCTTCTAGGGTGACTCTACCATGGCTGGGGACTGTAATAGAGCTGCTTGACCTATCAATATCAGGGGCCCTGGAGAACGGTTTGGCAGAGTATATCTGGGGAGACACACTTCTTTTTGTGGCTGGCTGTTGCTGCTTACTGTGCTCTATCTGAAGGAACTGTTGGCGAGCTGCAGAAAAATCAATCCCTTGAACCACAATGTCCTCCTTAATTCCCATTTCAGGCTGGAAAAAGGAGACTGTCTGTTTAGGGGACTGCTGTGGTACTTGGTTTGCTTCAGGTCTCTTCTGCTTTCTCTCTTCATATCTTCTTAGTGACTCTAATTTTTCTGGTTCCAACTCCTCCTCCAGTGTCTTTTCTTGTGGTGGGTTCCACCACTTTGCTGCAATTCCTGGATTTTTCTTGACTGCTTGGTCACGAATGAGCTCCAAGCGCTCTCTCTCCAGCTCTGCAATCTCCTCTGAAGGCCTGACCTTTTTCACCCTTATTTCTTTCTCTGTTGGGGCATCAAAAAGCTTGGATGGCTTTTTCTCTTCATAGAAAGGACGGAGCTCAAATCGGGCCTCATTCTTGATTGTATCATTATCAGGTGACCTATTGTAGTTATCACCTATTATTCCTGGATGACCATTTGGTTTGGAACTGTTCAGACTGTCTTCAACATAGCTGGTATGTTGTTTTCCTTCTACAACTACTTCATGACGTATTGAGTATGATGCATCAGAAACGTGAACAGATGGCCCATTTCCATCAACATATATTGCTTGGAACACAGGGGAATAAGTTCCATTTGAAGTCATCTCAGCTCCAGTGTCACAACAGTTGGCCTCAAGCACCTCGTCGAGATAACGTATTTCCTGGGCAACTTCTCCTTCATCCAGCACTTCTCCTCTGTGCTTCACACCATTCTGGCCATTTGTTGCATGATTAAGCTGGCTTTTGCTTTGTACCTCAACCTCCATGTCAGTCTTACCTCCACTTATAACACTGACTGCGTCTAAGAAACTGACACTCTTCAGGCTCTTCTCTGAGGTCCTTCTGCTCTTTAGTTCAGCGTCATCCTCTATGAGCTGGCAAGATTTCTGAAAACAAACAGAAACCTAAAATGAGCTCAGGTCATTTCTTCTGACATCTCATTCTAGTAATGGAGCCACCATTTGTGGAACATAACATAAGCTCCCCTTATTATTCTTACGTTTATGTAATCTGCGCACAGCACAGAGCTGAAAGGAAGCATTGCATTGGATCATCATGCATAATAGAGGAATACAACATGATAAGATGTGAAAGATAATGGGTTTGAATGGGTTTGTTGAACTCTGACCCAGGCAATCTGATCCTAGGTATAAATAATTTAAGAGGAAACCTTTTAGAATTCACAGTGATGACAATCGAATCATAGGATACAGCAGAGAGTGAAGTATACAAGAAACCCATTCTTAAGAAATAACAAACTACTCAATCTTATTTATAACTCTAACACCATAGTTTAATTAAGGCAGTGCTCACCAGCTACCCATGATTCCAAGAAAATTTAATGTATTGCAAGATATTGTTTTTTTTTTTGCTATATTATATATTATTGTACAGTCAGAATTGTTACCAGATGAAAATGTGCATAATTTAATTATCTTGAGTAAAGAAATTATGTTAATGGGAACCTTAAAACGTATTCTGTCTGGTTCAAATCCCTGTCTGCTCCAGATGGTGCTGTTTAATGGCCAAACGAATAATTTCACTCAAAAAGTGGAATTGATTTTAGGTCAGCTGAGTCTTCTTTGTTTACAGGGGACTAATAAAGGGATAATCCACTAGGGGTTTGACACAGATTGAGGAGCTGAGTGAAGTGGAGTCTCTGATGTGTGAGATATAGAAGGGTGTCACAAAGATCCTAAAGCCCATCAGTCCTTAGGGGAAAATACCATCGAGTCAGCTCATCACAATTTTAAATGGTTGTCTTTTAACCAGATACGGCAGACTGTTTTTGATGTCAGAATTATAAATATGAGCATTGTATATAGAACACAAAATCCTAGATTAACTAGAAAATCTAGGAGGTAGAAAAAAGAGGTATAGTTAATGCATGATGGCCTGGGAAACATTTCATATA
This sequence comes from Noturus placidus, assembly GCA_022414735.1. NCBI lineage: Eukaryota > Metazoa > Chordata > Actinopteri > Siluriformes > Ictaluridae > Noturus > Noturus placidus. Next base: position 175,887 of record JAFFST010054115.1, read on the forward strand.
GTAACATTTTAACATTTTCTTCTATATATAGTTCTGGAAAACTACAAGCTTTTCTGAACTTAAATAGTTTTTCCTTTTGCTAGAACTATACTTGGGCATCTCAACCACAAATAAGGTGACATAATTTTAAAGCCTGGTTTTAAAGGAACATCACAAACATTTTATGAATTAGTATCTGATAACAAGGGGATAGATTTGGCCTATTTTGCTACGGCACATAGCTATCCAGCAATTTGATCAAATCCTGATATTCACTGTTTGAGGAAATCACAAATAGCTAACAAGATCTTAGACATAATTTGTCCCAAGAACCTATGCTTATGGGTTCTTGGAACATCATATTTATTTATTTTTCCCCCCAAAATTTCAGCATCTCTCCTGCTGAAACACAGCATTGAGCTGTGAAATTTCATAAACATGTAAAAGAGATTTACAATGTAGAACATTGCTGACTTTTCATACGAGTGCACACTGACAACAGGTTCAGTGAACAACAGAAATTCAATTGCTCAGCAATTACGTTTGACTTGTAGGTGTGCATGCCTGAGCAGTTTTTATTGTTCCCTGTTGGTTAACAGTTAGTGTTTGTGAAAGGCCTCCGGTCTGTAAATAACACAGGTGCTGTTAAACACACCTCATACAAATAACGAGCAGTGTGAAAGAAGTTATATATGGTATGTGTCAACTTACAGTAAGCCCATATATATTTTAAGTGCTCTGTTGACTATGTGTCGCTGGACACAAAAAGAGAAGTTCACATAGCACTGGAATGAGGCCAATATAATATATGTCTATCACCAGAAATGCTTTATATTATGTTTGGATATCAAGCTAGCCATGTTTAGCTAAACATTCTGAAGTGCTTTTTACAATGTGAATGTGATTAGGACCTAACTGCGCATACTGCCAGAAAGTCCGATCATTCCAGTTTTCAACACTTTTCCCCAGGTCTCTGTTGTAAACTAACATCTGCAAAAATAAAGCAATGTTTCTTTTTCTTTTTTTTTTTTTTAACGTAAGTTCTGCAATTCTCTCCTTAAAACATTTTCAATGCCTTTATAACCCTTATCTGCACCAGATAATTTCTGCTTCGGTTTTAGTAAAACACTAATTCTAGTGAAATGCTTGTCTCATTGTCTTCAAGGCACTGTTTATACACACTGGCAGGGGTCATGTGGCATGTCTTTAATGTTTTCAATGAATGCTTCTGCTCTTTCCCACTTGTTTTTGCCTCAGGGTGTGCTCACTACCACAGGATGAATCCATCTCCTATATATGCCCTCCTGCTTTTAAGCATACCTCTGAGTCAATATTGAAATTTTCTGTGATGTGAAGATTAATGTGGCTCAAAGCTGGTCATTGATGAAATCAGTGTTATTTCAACACTTATCTGGAAACTGAAAGGAACTTGATCATTTGACCTCTTAATCCAAACCATAAAAAAAATCGTGTGTTGATTTTGGATTAAGAGGTTAAATTTGCAACTCAAATCTGGAACAAATAAGGAAACGGAAACCTTACCACATAAAATGGGCTTCCAATCCCTTTAGCAATAACATTTCTAACAGGCCATGATACATTTTCAGTGTGAAGGACTATTTATTGTATTGTATTATGGGATTGTCATTGTTCTCAATGGGTAATAGTGGTGTAATCCAATGACACTATCTCTACCTGTATCTGTTTAATATTCACACTAATCACACTGTAAAACACTGAAAAACCCTGCCTGTGATATTTTCTAATTTATTTAGTTTTCAGGTTTAATTTCCCAAAATATAAACAAACTACTTGCCTAATTTAACCCATTGTTACCCTGACCAGGTAGTTACTAAGGATGCTGTAAATGCGTCACGCAATGCTGCACATACTTGTTTGTCCCATGAGCGTGATATCTGACCATTCACTTGTGTCCGATTGAAAGTAAAATTTCCTGCATTTGCTCCTGCTTTTGTTGCATACTGCAAGATTCCAGTCCTGAAATGCACCTCTAGTCTCAACCAGATGCTCTGGCAAGCGTTCTAAAAACAAGTTTAGAACACATTATCTGTTCATTCGGAATAATGTACTCGTATTTGGTTACATTCCTAGAGTGTATCGTCATCTGAAACAGAAAGGCTGAAAAGCTTTGTGAATATTGTAGGAATGAGGCTACAACAAGGTGATGCAATTACCATTACCATCATATCATGGCCCCTTTATCAATATGATAATAATAAAACACAGACATGATGCTATATTCAAATATCCATCACATTTTTATTTTGGCATAAGGACAGACAGATGGAAACTGCCCCCTTCTGAGATGTCTGCAGCAGCTCACTGGCCACACATTTCCTGTCCTAACCTGCCCTGTAACACTCCCTTACCTAGAGATTGCCTTCCTGAGTTTTGTGACCCCAGAATTCTTCCCTTCTCTCTCTCTCACTTTCTCTAGGTCTCAGTCCTGGTCATGCTTCTTGGTAGCTTAGGCTGTAATAAGTTTCACTCTCAGTGGGGGGATGTGGATGCCCGCTGGGCCGCCTCTGACATTCCCCACATAGTTCAGCTGTCCTCGAGGCTCCCGCTGCCTAATACAAGCGATGAAGGATACGCAGCCCTGGCTCGTTTAATGAAAGCATGTGTTTCTGTGAGTATTTATTTGCAAAGTAAACGAGATCATCATAAACAGCGTTTAGACGGATATCACTCCTTACATTTTTGTAACATTCTTGAAATGTTAGCATTGAAGCATCTGGGAATGATTATCAGATTACACATGATTAACACAGTTGGACCTCCCCTGATGCAGAAGACACACTGAGTTGGAATCACTTGCTCAAACAAAACTTGCTGAAAGCATGTTGGTAATGCTAGAAGCCTTTGGCCAGCAGTCTGAGGTTTTGAGTGGCTGACAGAAAGCACAGAATGCAATCAAAGGAGCATCACACAACACTGATGACAATCCTCAAACCCTCCTTTTCATTCTTTTTACAGAAACAACATCTCACCAAGATAGAATTAAAAAGGGAGATTTGATTTGAGCACACTGGAATAACCAGAATTCTTTCAGACTCATAAAACCTGCCTGAATTTTAGCCTTTTGCCATAAACACAATGAGCTAAACAACATTTAAAAGATGGCCATATCAATGTGCCGAATTTACCTTATAATAACGAATTCCCTCCAACTTCTCTTTAAGTATTCAGTCATTCACTTGGCAAAGTTTCCAATCAATGAGTGGAGAATCAAAACAGAAAGTCCCTTTCCATCCAGGCAAATTATAAACTCCTAACTGTGAGACCAAATTTCCCTTTTAACATCCCTGGACTGCAGGGCAGTCATGACTCAAATAAAGCTCTTCACATAAAGTTCTAGAGGTCTTTGAGAAAACCAATGAAACTCTGCCTAGCACAACACAATCCTTTTCCTGGCTACTCCTTCTATTTCCCTTTTTCCTCCTCCTCCTTCTGAGTGTGTATGTGAACCAGAGGCACACCTCACCCACTCTCCATGTTCTGTTTCCTCTTGATTTCCTCCCTCTCCTCTACAATGCCTCTCTTCTCTCTGCCTCTCTGATTTCTTGCCTTGTCTGGCTATGGGCTATGATGTCATATGCAGAGGGGGTTTGGTTTTGAGAGAGGGGAATGTGCTCCCTGGACACTCATACACAAAGACCCCTGTGTCAGAGCCAATCCTCTGTCTCTCTGCCCCACCTACACATAGCCTTGTGTCACACAAAAAAGCCCCCAAAACACACTTTAGACCCCCAGACAGAGGCAATGGAGTAGTAACACCACCTAAAAAGGAGATTACAGGATTGCTGGGTGGAGTGAGTCCCAGTGAGCCCAGCCTAAATATGAGCGCCACTTTCTAGATGTATCCTCCAACTGTGACAGAATAAAAAAAAATTAATCATGGAAATACAGATTTATGCCAATGCATACACCGCAGACAAACAGATACCCTCACACTCTATTACAGCATCCTCCTTGTAGGACATATTACCAGACAGGAACCTCAGGGTTCGTCTAGTGTAGTCTGGACACTGGACATTTAATGAAAAAATGGGCCATAGTTCAGCGACTCTAGTTTTCTAAATATGAAACTTTACAGTTTCCGTAGCACATCTTTTGTTGTTTCTCCTCCAATCACATCCATCCATTTTCCATAATGCTTATCCTACAAGTGAGCGTAGAGCCTATCCCATCAAACTCAGGGCACACCCTGGACAGGGTGCCAACCTTGTAACCTGCATTGCAACTGCACACTATAGACAAATTGGAAATTCCGATCAACCTACAACCCACATCTTTGGACTGGGAAACCTGGGGCAGCATGGGGAGAAGATACAAGCTCCATGCACACTGGGCAGGGGCATGATTTGAACCCCCAACCCCAGAGCTGCAAGGCAAATGTGCTAACCACTAAGCCACAGTGCACATTGCAATTACACACTCTTTAAATAAGTAAATCTAGAGTCTTTAAGGGATCTAGCCATTAATGTTAAAGTATACTTTTTAACATTGTTTTCTTAAAATATTCCAGAGACCCCTGTATTTCACTAACCGTTCTGGTGTGTAGTACGCAATGATCTATTCTCGTCATTGTGTGTGATAGAGTGGACCGCATTATTGTCTTTGAAATGCTGAAGCAAAAATAGCACAATGTGTCCTCGTCCCAGGGAAAATGCCATCTAAGACTTTTAATGTCCTTGTGGCATAATGAATGAATTGATTTTTTCTGGGGTTAAAATTAACCACAGAAAACAATTGCATACTGATAAGAGTAACCAAAATTACAGTCAGCTCTTATTGAGAACTGACTGTTGCTACTGTAAATCAACTCAAGGTTATTTATTAATGTTACTCGGCACTAAAAATATGAATATAATGTTCAATACCAAATTATACTATTCCTGTCATTTCAATGAAAATAGCTATGGCTTTTTCCACTAAGGATTCTTGAATATGACTTAAATTGAAAACATGTATAGCGGCAGGAGTGTGTTTTTTGAGACTTCTCACATCTTACAGTCTCCATGGAACATTTTGTGAAAGAGAAAATCTATGTTCTACATGGAATCCTTGACTGTTTCCCCATAGGGGGTGAAGTGAAGTATAGTTTATAATTCTAGAGATCTTTGGAAAACTGTAACAAAATTATCAACATGAAATGCATGCCAAGTGAGACAGTCATTGGCACTTGAGTATAGCCCATAATATGATATGGTGTTATTGAAATTTTTTTTTAGCTTTAGGTGTTTTTACAATCTATTTAAAGTATCTCAGTTTAGACAGATGATTGATCGCCGTGCATTCCTTCTGCCTGCATCTTTAATCCTGCTGCAATACATATTACTAAGTGCCATTAAGTTGATTTTTTAAAGTTAAAATTTAATGTCCCCGTCTGCTTTACATAAAAAAAGATTGAAAATAATTTTTTATGTTAAAAGATAAAAGGTTTAATAATACAGCACATGATTAATGTGCTACATGTGGTTTAGTTTTTAGCCCCTTACTCAGAAACTGGAGCAGCTGAACTCATGGGAAATTTCACCAAGCAAAATCTGGCTTTAATTTCCACAGTGTGCATTTAGTTTCATATTTGTGATTTCCCTAAAAGAGGAATTTCAGGACGCTTTAGTAATCAAGCAATGGCCTTATTTATCTTCTGTCATGCCTAATAGCTCCAAATGAAAAATCCATGTTTCTGTATTTCCAACACACAGTCAGCTCTATCATCACCAATTTGTCTGAAATTGATGTTTTATCAGTTTTTCTTTTCACTCAAACACCACCAACGCCTGGAATAAAACAACTGTGTGTCTGACAATTCTGCATGCCAAGGCACTGAGCCGCCTCCATTAGCAGCCCACACAGCAAAATCACTATTGTTAAAATTAACACCTAGAGTGTTACGCTGATCCCAAGTGTACACTCTGTAATTACACCAGCCTGTGATGTACCAAATATCACCGTTATAAGCAGGCACTCATTTATTAGAGACCTTTTTGTCTAGTCATATAACTCCATTTCATGTCTAATAGTTGGTGTTACACATCACAGCAGACCTAAAACACTGCCGTGCAGAAACAAGTTAACATACACAACCTAAGCTATACAAACTGCTTCAGACATGCTTACCATGTAATTACCATGAAATTAAATGCTTCACAAAATGCTTGTCTTTAAGGTTCAAAAAGCAGAGCTGTCTGGCATAATTCACGATGCCTTAAGATCGTTAAGAAAAACTAAGCACGGTGTGAACCTTAAAGCAAGGATGGTTTGTGAAGGTCATGGCTAGAAAGTTTTGCTGAAATGTAGGTCAGTGTGAGCAAATCAATACACAAGGCCACTAATAGTTGTTACACACACACACACACACACACACACACACACACACACACACACACACTATTCAGAACAATAGACAGGACATAGCAAAAGAAATCAGGTTCCACCCATTTCTTTGAAGTCAGAAACCTTAAAAAATAAACCAACTGCTAAAGTAATTAGGTTAGATGACATCCTCTAGCATACCGCCTCTTCTGTGTAGGCAAGGATTTTGAGAAAAAAATAACTCACTGAAGTTGAAACAGGAATGACTCCGAGGTTTGCGAGAGATGTGAATACTTTATACAAGCCAGCACAAGCATATACTCTGAAATAGGTTATAAAAAATGTCCTATAGAGGAAAAATGCTTGAGAAATCCTTGAAGGTTCCATTGAATCCCTATCAGAGAGACAGGCAACCAAAAAACCATTAACTATCCAAAAAATAGTGGCATGGTGGTACAATGGGTAGAATCTTACAGGGTCTCCAGTTCCCCCTCATGTGCTTTTGTCTCAGTTCCTCTGGGTTCTCTAGTTTCCTCCTGCTATCCAAACATGCACATAATTGTATTGGCTATGCTAAATCCCCAATACCCCTTGATGTTAATGAGTGTGTGCATTGTGCCGACAGGACTCCCATAATATATGTATTCCTTATGTGCACCCAGTGTCCGTGGGATAGGCTGCGGACCCTCCATGAACCTGATCAACATGAAGCACTTACTGCATACACACAGTAGCTTGAAAACACTACGGTGCCGTGCTATTATGGGAGTTTTTATTTATTATGACATGACTATTGTGCTAAGTGCACTTGAGAGAAGTCTTGATTCACCAATACTTTACTGAATGAACAAATTATATAAGACTATATAAAAGGTAAGAATTCATAGAGAACTTACAGTAGTTACCCCTTACAGCTTTGTGCATTTAGAGGCAGATGAGTGAGAGATCAAACTGGGAGGACAGGCAGGCTAAGGCCTCACACCCTGCTTCAAGCACTGCTGAAAATATAACCTCTAATCTGGAGAAGGTGGTTGCTTATACACAGCGTAGGAGGCTCATCTGGATACTGTCAGCAGCCTGAGATAGCCTGGCAGCACACAGAAACCACTTCAGACAAGCACAGCCAGATCTTAGATTTCCCAGCTTGATGACCCTACTTGTGTCATTTGCTTTCAGTTAAGTTTTGTTTATCATGTGTGTTATTTTTGGTCCTTTCTCCACCCCTGTCCTGTCATTGGTCTGTTTCCAACTGTACTCACATGTTCTGTGTTTCATGCAGAATACCTTGAGTCTTGTTTCCTGTGTTTTGATGTTTAGACCCATGTCTGTGTTATCATATATGATTATGAATTATTCACTGTTATATTGTCTTCCCTTATTTACGGTAGGGACAATGATGATAATTCATGGATTGCCCCTAATAAATATGACATGGCTTTTACACACTTCCATCCTGTCTCATGTAACCGCACATTACAGTTTAGAATCATCAACCAAATCTGTTTTCAGAATCATACGATTTCTATCAGTGACACAGATTTCAATTAATTTTGACAATTCCAAAATGACTAAAAATAGCTGTATACCAAAGAAAATCTTTACATAAATTCTCCAATACCCAGCCTGGGCCTCTTTCCTCCACCACCTGCCAGTATGTCTGTCAAACATCTCGCTGTGTATCACAGCACTTAACTTAAACTAAATCCCTGGAAGACTGCTGACTTCTTGTACTTCCACTTTCCTTTGAGAACTTTCTGATCACCCCGTCAAAAAATACACACTCTCTGTATATTGTTGCATAATCTGCTATTGTCCTCAGCACATTTTATACTCTTTATCACATCCTGAGAATTTATCCATTTCTGTCCTAGTTCTTCTTCAGTCACTCAAATCATCTCAATACTTGACTACTGCAATTCGCGTGTGGTGATCCAAAATGACTTGTCTTTGCTCTTCCTAAATTTACCCATGATTTGAACACACAGATATTTCTATAGCGAGCCTCAGTAGTTATGAGACATCGCATGAATTAGATGCAATGGATGACTGATCTGACACTGTATTGATAAGAACACAGTCCACAGCAATATACCGCAGTCTGGTCAATGGAATCAGAATTACAGCTTAATTGTATAATGACCATTATGGAGACATCAGTGACGTTAGTACCACAATAAAATTCAATTTTACATATACGTAGACAGCAGAGCCGACATGGTCTCTAATCCCAATTACAAGTGTGAAGGAATCCATGAAACATGACAATTTGACATTACATAGTTTAGAGCTCTGCCCGAAACAGGCTAATGATTTATATAAAGTTAAATCCTACTTTATTACTATTCTGTAATTAAAGTGTGACTCTTGCGATAATAATATGATCTTATGGGAATGTTGCAATAATAATATGATATTATCTGATATGGTGGAGGATTAGCGGAAGGCTAAGTGATGAATGTTGGTTGGTTCTATGTCCTGCTTGCGATTTATGAAAGTGCACTGATCTAACCAGGATTGTCTTCAGACGTACAGTAGCCTGCTTTGCAGGCCCGGGGGAGTTGTGAAATGGAGCACTAGCAACTGCTCTAAATTTGGTGATCAGACAGCGGACTGCATACTGTGTAAGGAATTCTGCTTTTCAGAAAAAGCAGCTCTGACAAAGTTAGGGAATGACTCTCTTTAGTTGTCTAGTGTAGGTGTCAACTTGTTACATGGACATTCCACAACATAAAATGTGACTATAAATGGATAAAACGTATGATGTGTTGTTCTTTAATAAATATAATTTGTAATAGGTGTAAAATTGCTGACGTGTAAGAGAACTAAAACACTTCAGAATGTGCTGTCCCACATTTTGGGTTAGTAATGTCACCACACCACTTCGTTATTGATTATTTTCCAGTAACAGCACACAGTCTTGTTTATTTTCTTAAATAACAACCAATTATTACACCAATCGATGATTATTAGCTACCAACCTAGCTACAACTCCCTAATTGGTTAACTGAATACTCTATATATACATATATATATATATATATATATATATATATATATATATATATATATATATATATAACTGGTGAGTTAAATAATAATGTCCATATTATTATGTGTTAACTGTCTATTTACTTTGGTTTACTAACATATCTGTTTATTTATTTTGGTTTTTTTGTTCATAGTCTAATTTTGTTCGTATTTGGCAACTGAAAGTTTCTAGTACATCTTGTGACTAAATATTTCTACATTTATAGGAATATAGATTTAGCATTTTAATAAGTTTGATTTCCATATTGAACAAGATAAGTCTGACTACTATTTGAGCAATTACATACAGTAAAGTACAGACTATAGTTGCTTAGAGGTGTGCACCATTGTTTTATTCCATTATGTAAAACATTTTAGGCCATATTAAAATGACCATAGCTTTAAGGAGTCATCTTAATGAGAACTATCCTTCTCTGTTATCACATATGCTTAAAGAAACATTATGGGATCTCTATGAAGCTGACACCACATGACAGTTCTGCCAAAGTTCAGACAGGTTTACAAGTTTTAACAAGACAGGCTATCACATCTATCTCCCAGTGAAAAAGCAGCTGACGAGGAACAAGCGGAGAGTTTGTGTCCAAATTTTTATTCTTTTATTCAGTGGCATTTTGCTCTTAATGTTAATAATAATGCTCTTAATAATGCTCTTAACAGCATGTTTCCTTTTGTTGTTTTATTTTTTGTTTTTAACTTTTTCATTAGACTGTGCCATTAAGGACGTAGAATTACTTTGATGGCTAATGATTTTACAGATTTGAATTCTCTCTCATTATCTACACATTTACTGTATAGGACAGGCTTGTCAAAGCTATTTAGCATAGTGTTAATAATAATTAATATTGACAGCAAAATAAAATTTCTTACCATAAGACTTTTATTCATTGCACGACAAAGCACTTGCCAAGGTGCTGTATACTTCAGCATGCTCGAGGCTTTTGTACTATACATCAATTACTTCCCCAGCATTTTCATTAAATGCACGTTCCTCCTTTAATTAAAGCTCACCATTTATCTGTCCTCCTCACAGGACAGAAAAACAAAAGCAGGCGCACTGGGAGTATGTTCTATCGTACTGCAGACGTCAGCAATGGACATTCATGCAAAGTCATCTGGGAGGGCTTTTGAGCTGAAAATGAGCTTAACATCAAAAGTAATTATATGGTTCTCCTGCTTGTTCTCTTAAAGCAAAGGATCAGAGAAGGATACCATTTGCCTGATTTGGATTGAGATCAAAAGCAAAGTTATGTGGTGATGCCTTTAATGGCAAAGTTTTGTGAAACCGTGTCTGGACTGGGCATTGACTTGCAGAATTTATGTATAGATTGTGTGCAACTTTTTTTTAGTCATTTTGGAATTGTCAAAATTAATTGAAACCTGTGTCACGGATAGCACTCGTATGATTCTGAAAACAAATTTGGTTGATGATTCTAAACTGTAATGTGCAGTTATATGAAGCAGGATGAAAGTGTGTAAAAGCCATGTCGTATTTATAAGGGGCAATGCATGAATTGTCGTCATTATCCGTAGTGTAAATCAAGGAAGAGAAGATAACAATGAATAATTCATAATCATATGACAAGACAGACATGGCTCTGAACATTGAAACACAGGGAACAAGACTCAAAGTATTTTAAATCAACGGAACATCTGAGTACAATTGGAAACAGATCAATGACAGGACAGGGGTGGAGACAGGACCAAAATAAATTGGCTGGGCAGGTCTTGACTGAGCAAAGTTAGGAAAAAAAAACCCAATCTGGAGACAATGGAAAACAACCTGGGCTATATACAAGCCCTAAATGATGCCACTGTTCCAGTGTGCATCAATAAATAGATTACGTCCTTAAAATATGACATCCAGTTAGAGAATTACTAAAGACTGATACCTTATATATGAAGCTAGAATTTACACAATAGATTACAAAAGTATTCACCCCACTGAAAAGTGTTATAACCTGGAACTGCAATGGACATAATTAGGAATACACAGCGCTGTTTATCGTGAACATTTGCAAAAATCACTATAGTTACAATTTAAATAAAATTATTATATATCTGTTGCTGTAAAACCCCTAATTTAGTTCTAGTGTAACCACTTGCCATCAGAAGTAGAGCTAAACCTAAACATAAAGCTAAACTGGCGCTCCAATAACCCGAATGATTTACAATGAGCCAGTCAAAGCCCAGACCTCAATCTATGGCTGATTGCAAATTTCACCAGCTAAAACATGACCACCCGAATGCTGTATATTTTAAAAATCAGTGTACGTGCAATTTTGCTCAAATCACTATTAACAAAGTTAATCAAGTGTGCCAAATTCATAAAAGAGAGAACAAGGTACCTATCAGCATGGTCTATTGCATGTTTGATCTAGTCGTTTAAGTCATGTATCACTACATAGGGCCTAGCTAATGTTTTGCAAGGTGAGAAAGACTACACAGGCTGCCAAAATCATACTTTACATAACTAGCGTTGAAATAAAGATGACTCTGCAACATGCTCTTTTTTTTCTTTTTGGATGAGTAGCCTGAGTAGCTCTGCTAGTTTAACCATCAAAGTGGCAAGTTTGTCTACATTTAGCAGGTGGGTGAGTTAATTTAACAAGAAAAGAAAAAGAAAAAAGAATGGAATTCCTGTTCTTTGCCAACATACATTATAAAATGTACAAAACACAGCTTTCATAGCACGCAGGATCATTAAAAGGTCCACCTAGTCATGGACACTTCAGTAGTGCTGTGAGGAGGTCGGCCTGTGTGGCTTATCCTGTGTGTGTGTGTGTGTGTGTGTGTGTGTTTGTGCTGCTGGCAACCTAAATGGATCTATTTGGCTGTCATAGATCAGAATGTTTGTACTTGCTACACACAACCCAAATTCAGAGAGCCTGTGACTCTGACACACTTTTACTACTATTGAAAAAAATTCAAGCAAAATGACAATAATAATAATAATAATAATAATAATAATAATAATAATAATAATAATACATTTAATTATTGGCACCTTTCAAAACACTCAAGGACACCTTACAGAAAGACCACATACAAAGAACAGCATAGTTAAAAAAGATACACAAAATAAAAATAGATGAAACAATAATACAGAGGAGTTCATTATGAATAAAATAATTTGAACAGATGTGTTTTAATCTGAGATTTGGACTGTGAAATAGAGTCCAGCTGACGAATATGCACTGGGAGTGAGTTCCAGAGTTTGGGTGCAGAGCAGCTGAAAGCTCTGGCACCTATAGTGCTGAGTTTAAAAGATGTAACAGTGAGTAGAGAAGCTGAGGATGATCGTAGAGAATAAGCAGGGGTATAAGGATGAAGAAGATCTTAAAGGTATGAGGAGGCCAGATTATGAATGCCTTTAAATGTGAGCAGTAGAATTTTACAGTGAACTCCTTATTGGACCGGAAGCTAGTGGAGCTGAATAAGGGAGGGTGTGATAGAGTCAGTGGACTTTGTGTGAGTAGTAATTCTTGCAGCTGAGATTTGAATAATTTGGGGCCAGTGGAGAAGTTTATCAGATATGCCAAAAAGGATGGGGTTACAGTAGTCAATATGGGATGTTAAAAGAGCATGAATAAGAACTTGAGTACTGTGAGACGAGAGGGAAGGGCAGAGTCTAGCATTATTGCGATAGTGGAAGAAGGCAGTACGTGAGATATTATTGATGTGGAGACCAAAAGAGAGAAAACTATCAAATATGACACCACGGCTGTTTATTTGATAGGAAATGTTAACAGTTGGTGTAATGGAAGCATTGTTTTACGAGAAGGGAATAGTGGCAGTCGACAGCGAGGAGTTAATTATAGATTAGATAATAGGAGAAATTGATAGAAGGAAGGCTTTAAGCAGCATGGTAGGAAGGGATCCAGTGAGCAAGTAGATGACTTGGACTTGGTAATGAGTTCTATGACATCCTCGACTGATGAAGGTTTGAAAGCCGAGAAAGTGATAAAGGACGGCAGTTCCAGTGTATTTTATAAGGGGGTATTATCTTATTATAACTAATTGCACCCAAACATTTTTTGTAATAAAAGCACAGTATGGCATAACCAACAACGGTGTGATAAAATATTTAGCATTTTCTGTCCAAACAGATAGACATATCCAGCTGTAGCATGCCATAGCTCAGGCAATGCTAAGCACTATTTTCCTGGTGTAGAAAGAGCAGGTATAAAATGCCAATGCGTCTTTAGAACACATTAATAGCAGGATGGAGGGAAGGAACAAGATGATTTGTTTGTGCTTACAACATAGCATGAGAACTGAGGTCAGAGAGGAAGAACCCCAGTCCGTATCCAAGTCTAAATGCTCAACAAAACTAAAACAAAAGATATAAACGATACAACCATGTGACATATGACACTGATTATTCAGTTGCATTTCATATTAGTTACAGCAATCTCAGTGACATACCGGTACATATTATGAGTGGTGTTCCTAGCCCTATGAATCAACTGTAAGCCCTTCTAGACAATTTACATACTGTAAGTCTATCTTCACATTACTCTCACAAACAGTCATTTCATCAAATTTGGTGCTAGAGTCACAAATCATCTGATTCAAATTCATCTGATTTCTGTTGAGATTGCATTATGACTCCTTCCAGAAAAATCATACTTCTGGTAGGTTAGGATCACATGAGAGAAAATATACATTCCACTGTCATTACAGTGTCCTAGCATTGTCATATGTTTTCATTGAAAATGTATACATAATATGATTGAATTCACTTTAAATAACGGGCAAGGAAATTCAATATCTTCCTCTGTCACTATGTTTTATTTTAAGTCATAACACAAAGATTATTTCAACAAAAATAATGTGACTTAGGCGTTTTGTCAAAGTGACATCAAACTTGACAATAAGAAAGCCTATGAACACCTCTCTATGTAAAGTGGTAATATAATGTCTAGTCTTTAATTAAACTGTTGTTTAATTAACAAGCACTATGCTAATAATATTTTATGTTCCAGCATTATCTAGCGTTATCTACACTCATCGTCCACTTTTTAAATGATTATTGTGATTATTAGTATTATTATTATTGTTATTATTATTATTAGTAGTATTATCATTATTATAGCCCTGTTTGTGCAGAGTTTGCATGTTCTCCCAGTACTGCGGGTGTTTCCTCTGTGTACTCTGGTTTCCTCCCCCAGTCCAAAGACATGCATGGTAGGCTGATTGATGTGTCAAAAAGTGTCTGTAGTGTATGAATGGGTGTATGAATGTGTATATGACTGTGCCCTTTGATGGATTGGCACCCTGTCCTGGGTGAACCCCGCCTTGTGCACCATGCTGCCTGGGATAGGCTGCAGGCTTCCTGCAACCCTGTAGGCTAAGTGGTATAGACAATGGATGGATGGATGGATTAACAACTGCACATTCATGCAGGTATCTAATCAGCCATAGATGTGGCAGCAGCACAATGTAAAAACTCATGCAGATACAGGTCAACAGCTACAGGTAATGTTCATATCTAACATATCTACAGGTAATGTTCATATATATATCTATATCTATCTATCTATCTATCTATCTATCTATCTATCTATCTATCTATCTATCTATCTATCTATCTATCTATCTATCTATCTATCTGTGTGTGTGTGTGTGTGTGTGTGTGTGTGTGTGTATGTGTGCGTGTGTGTGTATGTGTGTGTGTGTAGAAAGACAGAATCAGTAAGTAGTGATTGAAGAATAGAGATGAAAACATAATGGTTTTGTTAATAATTTCCATAAATCAACATGGGTAATAAAATTTCCACTATTCCCAGATAATCCCCATTGGTTCCTTTTGGCTGAATGAACATGAAAAAGCATTAGCACATTAGTTAGAAAATCATAGACACAGTCATTGAGAATAACAAAGAAAACGCTTTTCTGCATGAATTAATTGTGTTGGCTTGGTTAACATGGTACATGAAGTGAAACATAAGAAAAATCTCAGCTTTAAAATTCCAAAAGAAATGAGAAGAGAGAACAACAGTGCCTCAAAGCAGACTCTCAAAGTCCCGTTGGGTTTCAGAAGCACAGCTGAAAATTCCAGCTTTGTTAATTTCTCTTTCAAGTGCAGATTCAACTTTGTTTTTGTACGTCCATCCTCTCAGATCAGATTATGTAATTAATTCTGGCCTTTTCTGTGTCTATTTAATGTGCATATGCCATTTTATTCCAGCGTGTGCTACAGAGAACAGTGATAATGGATGATTTTATCGTTAATGATATCCAATGTTATTACTTTGGGAATCTCTGCCTGAAGCACGCATAATATAACTGTTATTTTTAGCAATGCCACAAAAGCCTGGTAAGAATTACATGAAAAAAACTACATTAACTGCATTTCTATTTAAATGTTTGTAATGTGCTTAGTGGTTCTAGTGCTAATTTGCTCGTTGGTTCTCTTATTCCTGTGAGTTTGAGATTGTTACAATGGCATTGACAGTTAGCAGTCAGGTTTCACTCTTAGCCTCTAAAAATGCACAAAAACATTCAATGTCATGTTAGTAATAAATCCAACATGGAAGTAGTGGAGACAACAAACACTGGACTCAAAATTCCAAACTGCAATGCAGGTGTACAATGATGTTGCATTGAGTTATGGCAGAGACTCGGCTTGGCTACTTAGTGACCTATGAGATGACAAGCAAAGTGTTGACAGTGGTAGTAACATGATAGTTGAAGCTTTGGAAACCTTTTGAGTATTTGAGACAGTGTACAGTATATATGAGGAGGTGGAAGCAGGACATACTAAAATACTAAAGGGCTGTTGCATCGGTCTCTTTAGTGGTTTGTGAACTAGAGATTTGGAGAATGTAAATATCCATTGTTTCTATTGTGATTTTATGATATCTTGGGTGGACTGTGATCTTAGTAAAACTTTTTGGATATTTGAGTATGATAATCACTGAGATCAGACTGTGACTGGCAATGTTTTCCCTTTTCCTCCTTTATAAACATACAATCAGACAATGCCTGGGAGACAGGAAAAGCAAGATGCAATTCTAAAGATCTGATTTGGCCTGTAGCTGTAATGCCTGAGTACTCTCATGTGGTGAAAAAAGATCTGAAAAGGCTTTTATGAGCTGTGAGGAAAACCTCAAACTATATTCCTAATTCAATTCTGATGAAAAAAAAAAGTCAATTTTCTTGCAGTGGTCTTCATTGTTGGAGCTTGATGTGGAACTCTATACTAACCATTACAGCTAGACCAGTGTGCTTAAATTTGAGCAGCTCTCTCAGCCCAGGCAGACTCAGACATGATGAAGACATCAATGAAATGAATGATGGCTTCTTTTTACTGCTGAATCAGGATTTATGGCTGTGCTGTGATCGAGCATTGACTAATGGTTGGACCCATGTGGTCTCCTCATAGCTGTTGTAAACACAGCAATGTTTATATGAGATAATGCAAGCTATGCTTGAAATTGCAGCATGTAAAAACAGACATGTTCCAAAAGAAACATTGGAAGTCTTCAAGTGTCGTCCCTCTCTACAGTAAAAGTATGTCAATATGGCTGAACCTGTGTTGTAACCCTAAATAAACTGTATTTCTTATTCAAGTTCATTGAGGAGCAGTTCACCAAGGAGCATCAGATCTTTGTTCACCAAGGAGCATCAGATCTTTGTCATTCCTGCATTCCGAATCTCATCACCAGCTGCACTACACACATTGGCGGTGGCAATTTGGTTGACGGTGGAACATTTTTTCTAGATGGATTAATTACTATAAATAGATGACAGCTGAACTTTTCTGAATCAGGAACACACAGGTATGGGGACATTGACAAAACCGAACGAAATAGTGTAGCGAAAATCATCATATAACTCTCCTGTTAGCTCAATACATAGATTACATAGCGGTCTCAAATATTTTTTGTTGTGATGCAAGCAAAGAACACCACATCTCTGACTAAAACATTTGCAAATGAACATTTTGTTCAGACTACACACAATATCAGAACATTAAAAATTTTGTCAGGACAGGATAAGGTCTATAGCTGTGATGGTCGTTTCCCTGAGTCTTTATTAATGCACATAACCTAACTATTTTTACATTACGTTATTACATTACATTGTCTGCCACTTTATAAACCCAGTCAATTAGGTTAGCACAGTAGAGCTTTCTTTTGCCTGGTGGTCTAGCTAATGATGGAATCATTAGTTCATCCCTGTACAAGATACTAAGAATATCCTAGCTTTATGCAGAAATTCATACACTGACCATATCGACAGTTTCACTCTACCATTCTCAGCTCCAACTGAACAACTTGGTCTGACTCTGTGGTTGGCAGTTCTTGCTGTAAGAATCGAATCAATGTTTATAGGAACTATCCCAGTTGGCCACAGCATAGTAATTTTTCTACTTTTTTTCATTAAGCATACTTGTTTTATGTTGGATATCGTGCCATGACGCAGGACCAGAAAAGGTAATGTTGTGGGTCTCTTTGGTCACATGTAGGGAAACATGATGCAGTTTTGATGGAAATTTCCTTATTACTTTTCTGATTCATGCCAGAGAATACTTTCCAGTTTGGTTGGTGTTATTGAGGAACGACCACTGCACTAAGAGTGATGCTTTTCTTCTAACATAAATATTACATGCATTCACACAATTCACAACTGAAATAGCTTATCAAGACCTTTTAAATAGCTGTTTGTAAATTCAGCCCCATTAGTTGGATTGCACTGAATAGTATTAAAATCATCACATGTTACTAGAAGACTAAGGCATTCTGGATGTGCATGCAATGTGTATATTATACAGCAATTATTAGCACTGATTTCTAGTTAGCCTTTGTCATAGGCTATTATCAAAGGTATCAAAGGTTTGAACCAATTTGCATCCAATTTGAGCAGTGGTTTCTTTGTATAAACCTTTGATTAAAGCACCCAAATCACAGTAAGGCTAATTTGTTTGGGAATAATCCTACTGTGAATGTTTAGTGCTAGGGAAAGCTGGTGAGCAACTTGATCTAGACCCTAAAAAGGCAATAAGAACAAATTTGTACTTCTAGTGATGAAGATGACATAACACACACCATCCACCTGCTGCCAGTGCACTTGAAAACATTTGCTAATAACTTAAGTGAATTAAATGATAGTATAGCTTATTTTAATTCTAAATTCTAGTCCAGTTAGAATTTATCAAATAAGATGAGGCCAATGAACTGGAAAATCTTGGCTGAAACAAATAATAGGAAAGAAAGGAGAGACGTGACAAATTTACATGTTTGTTTGAAAATTAGGGTGCTCTTACATGTGAGGCTTGGCTCAGCATCAAGCTTTCCATGGTCTGAACAGTGGGGCATAATCCTTAAAGCATGACTCACGTCATTACATTAATTTGTAATTTCTGACAATGATCCAAAATTTAGCTATCATCACCTTTATTTCAGAACACTGCCCAACCCAATTTGGAGCCCTTTTTGTCCCCAGGGAATCTTTCAACAGGAGGCCATTCACAGCAGATCCCTCTAACAAGCACAGGATGGAAGGACAGCTGAGCCATGTGTGTGCGTGTGTGTGCATGCGTGTGTGTGCGTGTGTGTGTCTGTATGTGTGTGAAAAAGGGAAAGGTTCTGGTGTACCATCTTCAATCCTATTTGCAACCACTGATTACCCTTCTTTATTTAGCTAGAGTGAGTACACTCCCTGCCTTCGTTATCCTTTGATGGGTGAAAGTACCAGGCATACATGCACTAAATATTACTGGGATCTTCAGATACATTTTGGGAGTCTCTCTCTCTCTCTCTCTCTCTCTCTCTCTCTCTCTCTCTTTTCAATAAAATCTTATATGTTATGGAGAGTTTTATATAACAAGATTGATGTAACCTCAGCTGTTTAAACTGCTACAGTATAACCACACCTAGATCATTCTGGCATTCTTACCATACTTGGTCATCCTGGAATTTGATAGTGAATGTGCTTGGCACCTAATTATCTCTATAGCATTAGCTAATCGAAACCAGATTTAAAAGTACCTTGTTGTCATGTACCAAATATTTTCCTTGAGAATCTATTTTAGTGGCAGGAAAAAAATTCTTCAATTTACATGTTCGATACATGATTTGTTTTTGGTTGTAAGGTTTGTGTTTAAAGGTGGTGGTTTAGACACTACTGAAAACCCCAGTTTCTACTCAAGAAGAATCTGGCATCCACACAGGCGTGAGCTACATTTGAATGAACTGAATGACGATTCCAGAAGGTGCGTAAGCCAACTCTGAATATGAGTAACTTTCCCCCATGCAAATATTAATTAAATTCAATATTAACTTAATTCTAATTATGTAATTTACCAAAATATGCGGAAAGTACATATGATGTTTTATTTATTGACATTACATATTTTGTAGTAATTTAATTAAATTTATCAATTTGTATAGCGCTTTTTACAATGGTACATTGTCTCAAAGCAGCTTTACAGAAATATAATTTTTTTTTACATTTACAAGCGACTTACTAATGAGACCACATTCACACACCAATGGTAGCAGAGCTGCCATGCAAGGTGCTAGCTTGCCATTGGGGGCAACTTAGGGTTCAGTGTCTTGCCCAAGGACACTTCGGCATGGGATCACCCGGGCCGGGATTCGAACCGCCAACCCCACGGTTGGTGGATTAGTGGACAACCCGCTCTACCGACTGAGCCACAGCCGCCCTTCTCAGTAGACCTTTCTCAGTGTGAAATCACTATCTGGTGGCACTGTACCAGTGTAAACAGACTCTGTGCTCAAGAGCCACAGTGTGCTAAGCAAGGCCAGTGAAGGGAAAGTTAATAAACAGTGGTTTACAGCAGGTGGGCCATCAAACATGTCTTCACAACCAGAGCCATCTGCTTTTAACTCCAACTGTTTACTCAAAGTCTACCAGAGGGGACAACTGTATTCCCTGTATGCTTTACTAGAATGCTTTCAAAGCCTGTCAGATAAAGTAAAGATGACAAACCCTCCCAGGATGTATTCTACTGTCACTTTTCTGTCTACACAGAACTGATGCTTCTACTTTAATGCAATGAAGTGCAGACACAGCAGGCACAATAATGTGAAGGCAGTGATTTGTCAATCCAAGAAGGAATTTGGAGCCATTTGGCTCTTATTAGTAAGCAGACATGATTACTGATGCCATAAGAGCTAAAATTCACATCCCCACAGGAAAGCTGTAGCAAATTATCCAAGAAATGCTCAGAAACTCCCACATTTGAAGAAAAAGGTGGGGCTCATAAGAGATTTAAAAAATGCTGCTATGTGTTTTTCCAGAGAATGCAAAACAAATGGTCTCATTTTCCAAATGTTAATCATATGAATGATCTTCTCATGTGTATGTGATTCTGCATCCAATATGTAACCCATGGGCATATTAAACTTGAGTGCTCACAATGAAATAGACAACTCCTGAGATTCCAATTCTAATTCCAAGCAAATGTCGTACACAATAAATAATGCAAAATGGTTTGGTAATATGTATTTGGTGGAGAGGCAGCTGAAGGCCTAGCTGGCTGGGAGACACAGTGTTTTCACAATCATTAAGAGACAGGATGCTTCCTGAAAACAGAAGGGGGAAAAAAAAGAAAACACAACAGCGACAACCTCTAGCAGCTTCCAAGACATGTGTGTTTTTCATCATGTTTAGCTGTGAAAGCTGATTTAAGAGCGAGAAAACACTCACATGAGAGTTCAACAGTGTTCGTAACAATATTCTGGAAAAATATCCACTTAAGAGTGAGTGTGTGTGTGTGTGTGTGTGTGTGTGTTTGCGTGTTTGCATGTGTGTTTCAAAGTGGTTAGGGGGACAGGCCAATCTCGAAAGACTGCCCAGTAAGGAGAAATATTTCTGCTTCTACAAAGTTATTAAGTGTCTGAGCCTTAAGTAGACCACAAAAGCAAATGTAGCCTGCAGGTTCCACTGTCCCGGTTTCTAAACAGAGCACATATGATACCCCTTAGCTCACATCTACCCATCACTCCTCCCATTACAGAGAAGGAAAACAAGCAGGAGCTAACATCCTTCCTACTTCCCAGTACGATGTGACAGAGTGGAATCCTTGTTCAGCTGCCTAACATTAAAACGTGACATTTTATATCATTTACAATCAACAGCTCAACAAGGAATTTGTATTAAACAGCATTGAGAGTCCTCTGGGTTCTAGCCTCCATATGTGCTTAGGCATGTACATGTGGGCTTTCCTCTTTGATTTAGACCACAGTGTTATATATAAAGCTCAAATGTAAAGATTCTTATATGGATGATGATTGCTATGGGAAAATAAGTATTTCCTCCAGTGATTAGAGTGGAAAATTTAATAACTGCATGTAACTTTTGGTTTACACAGTAATGTTACATTTTTTAGTCCTCATAATTCTGGAGAAAAAAACAAAATGCAGACAGTAACAGCAAGACGTGACAGCTGGTGAGTTGGATCCAATGCTGGCAGTGGTTTAAAATTCCTGTGAGCAGCAGCTTCCTGTTTTCTACTCTTCTTCTTCTGCTTTTTTTTTTTTTCTTTTTGCTTTCCTAATGAAAAGGTTTCAGCAGAGTCTGCTTTCACTTCATCAAGGACACTGGGATTTTCCATGTAGTGTCATGTCACTTTGCCTATCAATAAGCTTCAACAGGGTGTGGTGGACAGAGCACATAACTTCTAGGGGAAATAACAATAAAGAGGATGACTTTTTTATGTGGCAGGCCTGATAAGGGCCAGGATAAGAGAATAATCATTAGGTCTTTTAGTGAAAGTGACATTCAGACATTTTATTCATAATGGTTTGTATAATTAGCTGTATAGAACGTATCACCAAGCCAGCTGTTATTTGCTTTTAAATGCTTTATTTCAGCATGGAAAAATCAATGCCATGTCTGGCTTTATAACAGTGTGGTATACATTATTACTGAGAGGTGGACAAATCACTATTTACCAGGTATCAGGACAAGCAGATTATCTTTACAGGATATTAGTTATTCATTCCTAGTGCCCACCGGAATTAATTATTTAATTATTTCACTCGTCCAATGCTTCGTATTCCTATTTCTCAATGGAGAAAATGACCTCGATGTGGTGCACAACGCACTTTTCCGAATCTCACAACCTGCTGCCCTACACAAGTGAACAGAGGACATAGTCTGGCTCTCAGTAGGAACTATTAAACCCTTGGTTGAGAGTAAATGAAAACACCAGCCGGACTCCATTAACATCTTTATGTGCAATGTGAGAACACCAGACCTCATAGCTGAAATACTAGCTAAAGACTTTTTGGCTTTTTGTCAAAGGTGCAAACATGATGCTTCATCAAATGACACATTATCAGGAGGGGATAAAGACTGGGTATGTAAAGTTGCCTCTATTAAAGCACATAATTAGTCTGTTGTATTTTTTTTTTAATCTAAATTGTGTTATTTGCTACTTTTTAGCTTAACGGGACTGCCAAACAATATAATATATAACTTGGCATCACACTGGAGCTTAGATTTGCAAAATGGGCTAGCTGATGAGTTTATACATTGCCCTCGCCTGTTTCTAATACAGTTTTGGTACTGTGGTGTTGTTGCACTGTTGTTTGTCTGGTATTGTCCATAGCCATCGTAACCACTGGCCTGGCACATTCCTGATTCATGATTTAAACTATTAAGCTGCCTCTTTAAGAGAACATTTGTCTTTGTACTCTGACAGTTCTTTTGGGTTTGTCAGCAGCAGCCAGCCCATTAAAGTCTGACCTATAATTGCAGCTTTCTCCATGTCCTTTCAGGTTCAGGTTTGCATGCGGTATCAATTAACTCTCGGCTGAAGGAAAAGTGCAAGTCAATTGCTTTCAATTCAAGGGAAGATATATATTTTTTTCTTTTATTGCATATTACGTTTACAGAGTCATGAAATGTTGCAAATCCATGTTTGAAAATGTATTAAACACACACTTCATATGTGCTGGTGTGCCAAGCTGGCCATGTTACAGATGAACTGAATAACACTTACACAAAATCAACAGAGTGGAATAGTAATGACATAGAAAGACACTTTTAACCCTGTGTTCCAGCAGATGACACTGCAAAGACCCTATAGTGAGATCACCCTGCAGCTCTTGCCTGGTTTCCCACTGATGCTAAGCAGGGTTAAGCCTGTTCAGAACTTAGATGGGAGACATCCTGGGGAAAACTTAGATTGGAAGTGGTATTAGTGAGGCTAGCAGGGGGTTGTGGTCTGTGTGGGGCCTAATATCCCAGTATATTGATGGGGACACTATACTGTGAAAACAGCACCTTTCGAATGAGATGTTAAACACTTGCAAAATTGGCCCTTATCTATCAGGCCCCCCTAATCCATTATTATTATTATTATTATTATTATCAACATCACACTCATCTGCTCTCCACCAATAGCTGGTGTGTGGTGGGCGTTCTGGCGCACTATGGCTGCCCTCGCATCATCCAGTTGGATGCTGCACACTAGTGGTCATTGAGGAGACCCCCAATACAATTTAAAGCGCTATATAAATCTAAGGAATTATTATTCTTGACATCAACTAGTTCTAAACAAGTACATGCTTATCTGGGGCAAGATAAGATCCCTGAGGTGTTGATATCATCCCATTCCATCAGCATCATCAGTTTACTCATAGAGCTCCACAGTTATGGAACAGTCTTCCATTTAGTGTTCGGGACTCAGACACAGTCTCAGTGTTTAAGTC
>JAFFST010054115.1:210204-222542 GCA_022414735.1 Noturus placidus
CAATGGTAGCAGAGCTGCCATGCAAGGCGCTAACTTTCCATCAGGAGCAACTTGGGGTTCAGTGTCTTGCCCAAGGACACTTCGGCATGTGGAGTCATGCGGGCCGGGAATCGAACCACCTACCGTACGATTAGTGGACAACCCGCTCTACAACCTGAGCCACAGCCTCCCACAATTATGCACTAAAACATTTACACATGTTTACTAAAACATAGACAAATAAGGCCCATTGTAATTTTTTTATTATGCCCGGTAAGAAGTAGGCCATTCTTCTAATGTATTCCTATAGGGCCGAGGACTTGATGTTGCTCTGAACTGCAGCCTATTTATAAGCAGCTCCTGAGACAAAACCAGTTGTGGACCACAGGTCTGTAGAAGAATTAGATGTGAATATACTGCACATTTGGTTTAATGTGATAACATATTAAATGCTTTGTTTTAGTTTCTTAATGAACTATTGTTAATGAAAAAATAAATGAAGAATACAATTTAAATAAGCTAATACCTTAATCTAGGACTCTTGTATTGAGTCCACACCCTTATGCTAGTATGGATGGCCTCAAGTGTAGTCAGCTTTTTGTATTTTAAGACTGATCGGATGAACTTAGTTTGGCATGGGCATGCAGGGAGAGAGAGAGCAGAGGAGGCCTATTTGAAGTTAGTGATGTTGAAGGAAGGTGTGAGAGACGCCACTGCCTGAGAATGAAGGGAAAAGTGCAGTGTGCAGTAGTAGTGTCCTGTGTTGGAGTGAGTTAGAAAAAGAACCATAGAACAGGTGATAGGCCAAGTGGAAAAAAATACTGTTTATTTGATTAGTTTTACGATACAAGGAGAAGAAAAAACGCCACTGTTACAGCATTGCAGCTGGCAGTCCAGACTGAAGAAAGTGAAAGTATGCCATAGATAGAGAGTGAAATACACAAAGTGATTATAGTAGTCATTGTTGGGTTTTTTTTTTTCTTAAAAAAGGAAAGGTGAAATGAAACAGTTAAAAAAGATTCCCTTTCAGATTTTACAAAAATACAGCAGAATCTTAGTTAGAAAGCACAGCGGTGTCTCATGGCTGTACCATGAAGGCTGAGTTTGGCAGAATTATACTGAGCGACTGGACGCTAGATAAACTAAGGGTCTGCTGGAGGATTCAGAAATTCTAATAGCTTTAAAGGAGTGAAATGCTCAGGAAGGAGCATCCCTAAAACAGTGGTAGGATTTTGATAATCGTAAAAGGGCATCATTTTAAAACTAGAGTTCTTAAAGGAAACTCACGTGTAATTCAGATATGTTCTCTAAAGATGAAATAAAATCTTGCCAAACAAAATGATTCGTTCATGACCATTCATACACATAGTTCTTTGCTACTCTTTAAAACATACATGAACATCTTAAATAATATAATATAGCAATACTTATAGAAGCAATATAAATAACATGTTTTCTAAGCCAGAACTTAAATGAAAGATTAATGATTGTTACATTTGCCAGTGCCTATAATATATAATATCGGATATAAAACACATTTTCAATTTGCACAGATTGTATTAATCATTGCATATTTGTTTTCTTTTATAAACCAGAGTTAACTAAAGCAGCATTTGTTCTGTCCACACTTCCTGCCACTTTTCTTATAAAATTTGTTATAACATGGCACAAATTTCTGGGCAAATCTTCAGCATGATGATTGCGGTAATGTAAAACTGACTGAAATTCAATTACCTAAATTATACTGTACTGAGTATCTGACATAAATCCCATCCAAACCAACCGAAAAAAAAAGCCCAATTGGGAATAAAAAAGAATTTCTCCTTGTCATAAAACAAAATAAAAATAAATAAATAAAACTCTGTGCATGTCAAGTAGAACTCAGAAAAACTACTTTTACAATTTCCGTAATATGCAGCATCTCGTTAAATAATAAAAGTGCTGAAATGTATAATAAATTATGCATTTTAAGTCCATATAGATCATTTATTTTTTTTCTAAAACAGTTGAATTACAGTATGTTTAATTTCTCTGTCCCCTTTTTTGTGCGATATTAATCAATATGGCACAAATTGTTGTGTTTTTTCTTGTTGAACAGACAGAGACATAAACACAAGTGATGACAGACACAGCAAAGCCTTGGATTTGAGTGAATAAGTTAGAAATAAATAATAATTCCACACCAAGAAGTCTATATGAGATTTTGGTGTGCATTATAAATACAAACTATGCATATATATATAAACTGTATTAAAATCACTTCTGGAAATACACATTGGCACTCGTTTAGAGTAAAATCTATCTACAGTATGCAGTTAAGTTTATTTATATGCGTTTGTATTTATTCACTAATTTATGATTCCTTTCACAATGTTTTGAAATGAGTCATACTTAGACATGAATCAGTTCTCTGGACTGAAAGCACTACAGCACAAAATGCCATGAAGGTGCTAGACACTGTCACTTGTCTTGAAAATATGCTTTGTATTTCTGTCTCATATGATGTATGCAGTGTAGATTGGTTATGCCGATCTCTGCTGGTGAAGGCTTTGGATCATTTGAGATGTTCAGAATTCGGAGGACTTGATGTTGTCGTTTACTGTAGAACTTCAAGTAACTGTAAAAACTGTTTGGTGATGGTATCTATTATTAGACTATTAGACTAAAGTTCAAAAAGTGTCCTCTAAAACTCAGCACCAAATTTGATGTAAATCAGGACCATGGCTTTTTGTTGTCCCAGTGTATTTGAGGAAATGGCAGTACCTAGCACTTTAGCTCAAATCCAAAGATTGTCACATTTACATTTACATTTATTCATTTATCAGACGCTTTTATCCAAAGCGACTTACAAATGAGAAAATACAAGCAAAAAGATTCAAAGATTCTTTTTTTTGTATTTGTTCAGTTTTCAGTGACCTTTGTTTTCAACTAAAAACAGACAAAAGTCAGAAATAAACCTCATCCCAAACAAATGTGTCCTGCGAAATCTGTTCATGTCATGATGGCATTGGTGCCATCTTCAATTATAAAATAAATCCTAACCTACCTGTGTAAACAGTAGAGAATCAAAGACTAGCCTAGCCTGTAATGGTGAAGGTCCAATGTTTCAGTAAGGCCACTGAACAAGATAAGAAATGGCAAACATACAGATCTACTGCCATATTATATAGATTCACTATAGGAAACCTCAGTGATGATTCAGATGCACGTCCATGAATGAGTAAAACTATCCTACTGCATTTCATGAAGCTATATGAAAGTATCAAAGGTTAATTATTTTGTGCCCAGGCTTACAACTGTATTCCAAACCATGTTGATGTTATGCTGATGATAATATTCTGGGTACGTTCTTCCTCGTTCGTTCACTGTGCACCATCATATTATGGATTTCATATAAAACACAACCTTGTCAATAGTGTTGTTTCAATTGCCCAAAACTTTTTGACACATGCTATGCTATATTCCAGCCCTCCCTTTTCCCTCAAACAACACCCCTTCAACATCCTGCTCTGTGTCCTGAGACCTGGCAAGAGAGAGCCAGTCATTCTGAGGGAAAATAGGTCAGAGAAGACAGAGAAGAGAATGTGCTTTTCTGGTGTCAGAGAAGTGGAGGTGCTGTTAGTAACAAAGTGAAGCTTTTTGCTTTTTGTTTTGAAAAGGAGGCAGCGACTTGGTGCTCTGGAAAAAGAGAAGTTTTGGGAGAAGTGGGAGAAGGAAGGTCACATGACAGTACAGCACTGGCAGCGTTTTTTCTTTTCGGTACCTGTGGGCAGTGGCTTCTTGGCAGAACTTTCATCTTGGCCCTCGGAAGAAAGTTCGGTGGCTTCAGACACCGGCCGTCCTGAGACGAGGTCAGCGGCGTTGCCGTCCACGGTTGAGACATCTGTGACAGTCTTCTCACGCAAAGACTTCTCATCATCCTCATCAATCAGGACAATCTCGGCTTTGACGGTGCCATCGAAGCCCAGCATCTTCTTAGTCTCCTCGTCGTCGTCCACACTGTGGTAGCCCATGAAAATCATAGTGACGGGCTTGTCGGCTGTGGCCTCAGGTGTCTCCATCACCTCACCCTCGAAGCTTTGGCGTACTTGTGGATCTTCTCTGTGGCCTACGAGCTGTTGTTCTATTTTCATTTCACCCTCATAACTTTGCTGTTCTTGTACCACCTCCAGTTCTGAATGCATTATGCTCTGCTCCCTGACCTCAGACTCGCCTGGAGTGATTGTGACACGAGTACCATCAGGTCTGTGGCGTGCATGACCCACACGCTGTATCAGTTCCTCCACCTCATCTGAGCTCCAGGGGTGCACACCGTTCTCCACTGTGGTGGAACTCCCAGAATGCACCTCGTAGATCACCTTACGCCCATCGTCGTACACCTTGACGCCACGTTGGTAGGCATCCTCAGGACTTATACGTGAAGTGGACAAGATCTTGGTGTCACCCGTCTTGTGGTCCTTTTCAACACTGATCTCCATGGCGTATAATGCTTCAGACATGGGGGAAAAGTGCAGAGGGTGGGTTAATATTCTCTTAGGGTGACTGGTCATGCATTAATGTAGTGTACCAAACTGTTAAGTCATTAATATTTGCGAGTGGTGTTAGAATCAGGAATCAGTACAACATATATATTTTTATACAGATGTGCACATTTTCAAAATGGAATCTAGTAGAACTTAAATATAAATAGCAATATATGTATTTCTAATAATAAAAAATAATTAATTGACTAAATGTTTTTAATAAATGATGCATGTGATTATTTAGCATAGCCATAATCTGATTGCATCTTTCAACCTATTATTGATAATAAATTGTGTTTAAAAAACAATAATTTTAAACTTAATTAATAGCTTTAGGGAAAATTGAGTGGGGGAAAAGAATTAAATGTAAAGTACAAATAAACAAACAAACAACAACAACAACAGCAACAACAACAACAACAATAATAATAATACTACTACTACTACTATTAATAATAATAATAATAATTTCCATAGACTTCATCTGGAAGTTGAGACGTTGTATTTAATTTAAAGTAAAGTCTACTGTTCAAGAAAGTCAGTCCAAACTAATTCATTTTTGCATGCAGATGTATGTCATAGGCATCGTTTATCAAATTTTTATTCAAAACTAACTCAAGGGCTCACCAAAACTCTAACTGAGTATGTGTCTCTTTTAGTCTGCCATGTTCACTTGCAAATCCACCACCACTATTGCCCCATCACACCCCCTATCAAGCACTTACCAGGTTTTCTTGAGTGTTGGCGATCCCCCGAAGCAGAGGACAGCATTTGAGCGTTCAATCCTGAGACCTTGGGGATCTGGGAACAGGTGGGATTCACTGCATCTACTGAGCAGAGACCAAAAAGTTATAAAAGTGCATCTGTGTTATCTGCAAGCCCCTCTGGCTCCCTTTCCCCTTCCCCTCAGGTTCTGTCCCTTCCCCGTTTGCTGTAATGAGTATCTCTTCCTTTCCCGTCCTCCAGTCTCTCATTATTTCTCTGCAGCAGCTCGGTGCTTAGACAGCAAAAGCTAAGTGAGTGTATTAGGATGTAACAATGTTGCTGCTGCATTGGAGGGATTTTCTGTGAATAGGTGGCTTATTGTAAACAAAGTTCAGAGTCAATGTGTGGAGTTCAATAGTCTAGCTGAGGCAAGAGGGAAATGAGCCAAGGGGGGGCATGGGCAACAGAGTGTATGGGTGCTGTGTGTTTATATACTTTCCGCCTATTAGATCTTACGACACTATCACATAATCACAAGAAAAAAAACTCATTAGTTGATAGGGGATGGGGATTTTCAGGAAAACACTTTTAAGAATGAATCATTAATGAACTTATTAATTATTATATGTATAAATAATTATATATTAATTATTATATGTATAAATCAAATGTCATGCCTACAGACATAGAAAAAAGGGTTCCTCAAGAGTTATTTGTATGGGTAATGGTTCTATCTTTCTAATTTTGTTCTACTCTGAACTTTTTCTTAAAGACAAACAATCTGTCATAAACTTCAACCCAGAAACTTTTCCCAAAGAGACAAACCGAAGAGCCCTTTAGGTTTGCTAGATAGATGCTTTTTTCTAAGAGTGTAGCGAAATGAATA
Organism: Noturus placidus; assembly: GCA_022414735.1. Lineage (NCBI taxonomy): Eukaryota > Metazoa > Chordata > Actinopteri > Siluriformes > Ictaluridae > Noturus > Noturus placidus. Next base: position 216,298 of record JAFFST010054115.1, read on the forward strand.
CAGTGGACTTTTCTTTGGACACGTACCTCCATCTTGGTTCTGCAGACTCTGCAAATAAAAAAAGAGGAAATACAGGTTTTTTTGGTACAAAAACAGATGCATCCATAGCAAACTATGTGGTTTCTAACTTTAATTATGGCGTTGATGAAAATTAAAAATACTTCTGTTCCCTCTCAAGCTAAATAAAGATGGGCACATATTTCCTTGTGACATTTGACTGCATCCTCCTGTGTGCGCGTGTGTATGTGTGTGGACATGTTTTTATGTCTTGGTGGGGACCAATTGTCTGGTCTGCACAGGGAGAACTTCAACTTTTACTGTGAAAATGACAAGAGTCAAAAGGTTTCCTTTTGGTTACTAAGATTATATTTAAGGTTAGATTTAGGTGTAGGCACCACATTAATTATTATGTCAGTGGAAGGTCCTCGTGAGGATAATAAAACGTATGTGTGTGTGTGTGTGTGTGTGTGTGTGTGTGTGTGTGTGTGTGTGTGTGGTAATGTCTTACTTTCTGTAGGTCTTCAATAGAGCTCTCTGTTTCACGAAGTCTCTCTCTGAGCACTTGCTCTTTGGCTGATATTTGCGATTCTTCATTCTCGAGCAGAATGATTTTAGATTCCAGTCTGGGAAAAAAAGACAAGAACAGCATCTCATCTGTTATAAACATCAATGTACACAACAGATACATCAAGCCCTGAGACATGTCAACAACTAGACAGTGTCGCCTGCTGGAAAAAAAAAATCAGACATATTGTCAGTTCCTAACGCTATTGGCCAAATGGTTTTCATTAATCATTTATCCACCTGAGAATAATGGCTTCCAAAAGTCATTCAGTTGCAGTTGCTATATTTGATTATCGCACAGTGCTGTTGAATTGCTGAATCTGATTGGTCAGAAGGTCTTGATTAATTTTCTATAACAGCAGCTCTGACAACAGGCAATTCACAGGTTTATATTAAAGCACTCACTCTACAATATTATTGTTTCTATAGTAGCTTAACACAGAGACTTATATGACAAACACTCTACATACACAGATTACATAAACATGTATAAATATTGATATGTGAGGAGACGTATTTAGCATTTTGGAAGGAGTATCCAGCGTCATCAGTTTATAACTGTCAGAGATAAAGTTACAATGATATGTCTTGTGACATGGGAACGTCTTCAGGTTGGAGAGCTTTGTGGTTTCTCTGTATCATAAACACAGGCATTTCTTTTCTTATTAACTTCAAAAAAGAGAGAAAAAAGATTGGTTGACAGAACATATTTCTCAGATGTTGGAAAATTGCTTGATGTGCTCTTAATGTAGTGTCAGTGGTCGCTCAGTGATGAAGACATTAGACTTCTAACTATAAGTCTATGAGTTCAAATCCCAGTATTGCCAAGCGACCTCTGCTTGACCAAGGCCCTCAACTGCTGAAATGTACTGTGTAAATTATTTGAATGTAAGTCTCTCTGGATACAGGTGTTTGCCAAATGCTGGAAATGAAATGATCAAAATAATCAACCTTGGGCTGGTCACAGTAACTTTGCTTTGCATCAGGCTGCCACCGCATGTTTGATTATTTTCCTATAACAGCATGCCCTCAAGTATTCATTCCTTACTTAGTGTTCACAAAATGTCGGGGTTAAGTATGTAACCCTGTTCCCTGAGAAAAGAACGAGACGTTGCATTTAGCCTAACAGTATGGGAACGCCTTGCGCGTGACCGGTATCTGAAGCTTGTGTAAAATCATGCCTCTACTTATAGGCCTGCCATGATCAGGTGACTTGGCAATTAAGCACATTGCATGATATACAGTATATATGGCACCAGTGAACCACGCCGACAGCCTTATTATCTGAAGCAAAGACGCAAGTCACAGGCCTGCCCTGGTATGACAATGCTAAGCAACGTCTTGTTCCCTTCTCAGGGAACAGGGTTACATACGTAACCCTGACGTTCCCTTTCAAAGGGAACTTTGACATTGCATTTAGCATAACAGTATGGGAACGAGAATACCCACTCAGTCATACCGAGGGTACGGCCTGTTCAAAAAGTACACAAGTCCGAGGATCACTGCAAGACACTTGAGCCAGGGGTGGCATGAATATCCAGGCAGTAATAACAGATGAATGTGTGTGGTGTAGACCACCCTGCAGCCGCACACACATCCTGCAAGGACACCCCTTTGGACAAAGCCTTCGAGGAGGCGACCGCCCTAGTGGAATCAGCACTTATGCCCAGAGGCGTGGCGAGACCGCACCGTAAACCATAGAGATTGCTTCCACTATCCAGTTAGAGATGCGCTGCTTTGACACAGCATCACCCTACCGTCACCACCAAAGCAGACCAGCAGCTGCTCCGACTTATGCCATTGGCCGGAGCAGTGGACATAAGTACAGAGAGCCCTTAACGGACACAGCAGGTGCATTCTCTCTTGTTCCAATGTGAGGAACGGAGGAGGGCAGAAGGCCTGCAACACCACAAGGTGGGCAGCCGATGTAGGCACATTAGGAATATAATCCGGCCTAGGATACAGGAAGGCCTTGGCTCTTCCAGGGGCAAAGTCAAGGCAGGAGAGGGCAACAGAGAGAGATTGTAGATCTCCTACTCGCTTGAGAGATGTCAGGGCCAGTAGAAGAGCTACCTTCAGAGTCAGAGGCTTCTCAGAAGCTGCTCAAACGAGGGCTCAATCTAAGGGCTCAAACGGGGCCCCTGACAGAAAAAGTAAGAGATTTAAGAAAATATTGAGTAGAAATGAAACGTTTTTGTCACACAAATGTCAGACATGCAGTCTTTCGCTGAAGATAATAAGACTGGCGGTGTGGTTCATATATATATATATATATATATATATATATATATATATATATATATATATATATCATGCAACGTGCTTAATTGCCACGTCACCTGATCAAGGCAGGCATATAAGTAGAGGCATGATTTTACACAAGCTTCAGATACCGGTCATGTGCAAGGCGTTCCCATACTGTTATGCTAAATGCAACGTCAAAGTTCCCTTTGAAAGGGAACACATTTTTATAGAGCATATATTTATGCTCTATTATATGTTGTGTCAGGGAAGTGTTTCTGCTGCCTGAAGGCCAACACAGAGAGAATGAGGAGGAGATTCTTCCCACAGGACATTTGGGCCCTCAACCAGGACAACACCTCAGACTAGAGCTTGGACTTGTTTACACAACACCCACACCCCATAAATATTTATTATTATAGATTTTGGCAATTTCAATACCACTGACTCAGCCCGATGATGCACAACATTACATTACACAAACAACTACACACATCTACACTTTATTCCGCATTATTATTATTATCATTATTATTATTATTATTATTATTATTATTATTATTATATAGTCACACTGTTGCTCCACCTATCATATGTTTCCCTTATATTATATATTATATTATCTACCTGTATACATATACATTCTGATTTATGTAAATTCTATTTTTTATGTCACAGGCCGTCGAAAAAAGCATTTCACTGCATGTTGTACTGTGAATGGTACAGAGACCAATAAAATTTGAATTTGAATGTTAATAAGTTGTTTATAGCAACACATAGCAAGTGCATAGCACTTTTCATATACTGCATATTATTTATGTAGACTTGTTTTGTTGCTTTGTACATACATTTTATATTTGTATTTTTTATTTGTAGAGTTACAATTCTTGTCTATTCTAACTAAATGGGTTCTCGAAGTTCTCCTTAAACTACTGTTTATCAACACAAAGTCAATATCAGAGACAACCAGGCTGTTGTATGATTAATGAGTCACATCAGAAAATGTAATTAGAATTAATCACTTATCATCTGTTACACAGTGATATTTAACTTTTTAAGGTTGGTACATTAAAGGGAATCCCTTAGTAAGGTGTTTGGTCACCATGAGCCACCAGAACACATTCACTTTGCCTTGGCATCAATTCTACAAGTCTCCGGAAATGTACTGGAAGTAATCAACACTGTTCTACCAAAATATATTCCCTTAACTGGCGGTGTGATGATAGTGATTATGCGCAACATCTAACATCTCTCCCATAGGTATTTAGTTGGGTTGAGATCTGGTGAATGTGAAGGTCATAGCATATGATTTACATCATTTTCATATTCATTCAAACAGTCAATGAGCCATTCTGTCCTGTGGATGTGGGTGGGGCCATTCTAGAAGAGACCAGTCCCATCAGGATAGAAATGTTACATCATAGGATTAAAGTGTGAAGTTAAGAAAAAAAATCTGAGAGCAAGGTGACTCACACCATGCCAGTAAAATGCCTCATATGTTGTAACAGACCCACTGGTTTTGTCTTTAATTTGTCGCCTGTGTGTATATTGAATAAAAAATAAATAAATCATACTAATCATATTAACCACACTGTAAAACCGGATACGTTCATTTAACTAAAACAAATTTGAGGAAACTAATGACCTCAAAAATTTTAAGTTGATAAATAAATTTATTTAAGCCAAATACACTTAAATGTGACAAAAATGAATTTTAAATACCAAAGTTTGAGCAACTCTAAGGAATAAGGATTGGAAGATATGCTACCACATTCCTGATCTAAGAGTTTAGTATGCCAAAGCAGTACTAAAGGTGCCTCTCAGGTGATTTAAAGTTCTTGCTGCGTGAGATGTGATAACCATAATACTACAAAGCTGATGCTACAAATTTTGTACCAAGTCAAATATTTATGGAGGATCATAACTGGATTTGTGCATGCAAATCATTCACACACTAGGACCAAACTAGGATTATTTCTTCAGTATCATAATAAAGACAACTATGTGGATAGTTGCGGGGTTGGACATTACACCATTCTCAGTCTGAGCTCTTTGATAAATAAGAACTCTAGATTCCTTGCAGTAATCTCACAGCTGGAGTCAGGACTGAAAAATGAATGCTCTCAGTAGTCCTGGGTCTCAATAGTGCTTTATTTTCAGAGTTGTATGGCCTGTTAACATGCACACTAATGCTCACTTTAACATACTGTAAAAAAGGAATAGTATGGCATGATACTCTATTGGTCTGTAGAAATTGCAGATATGCTACAGTATGCTGTAAATTGTACAAATGTTATAGGCAGCTCAGTACTTAGTGGACAAATTAGGTTTTTAGTTTAAACTTCTTTCCTCGTCATTTTCACTTTAAATAACAAATTCCTACATTACACCCAATGCCATTTGACTACCTGCTAATAATGGTGCCAGTTGGATTTAGCCCTGGCTTCATCTCTACCTAAAAAGCGTGATGCAGCAGAGCTTTATTCCTTCAGTCTGTCCTGCTCTCTTACCTCTTTATGGATACACTCTGTTGAAATAGATCAGGCTGCAAAGCTTCAACTTTTAAGCCCCGACCTTTTCTGTCTTCACTACTTCTACATTGGATTTCACATTTATATGGCATAGGGCATGCTGGAGAATGGTGAGTGAGAAAATAAGCTCTTGCTATACTTTAGGAGCTAAATTGCAACTACAGTATTTCAATATAAACATACTTAATGTATGTCAGGATGAAGTTTCCCTTTAAAGCTCTAAAATACATAAGGAGAATCTCTGATACTTTCCGTCATGTCATAGACCCGAATAGACGTAATTGCTTCCATCAGCTTCCTGTAGGTTTCCATTACCAATTTTCTGGTTGCTATTAAATACCCCATTTTTTTTTTAATTTTTTTTTTTTTAATGGGTGGTTGATTACCATCAGAATAAAATGAGACAAAGCATTAGGACCAAGTAGGAGCGACACATTCCATTAAAATATAATTTCAGACAACCACAGACACATTAATACTGATTAGATACTTTTATTTAATTTTTTTTATCAGGGATGTGATTGTAAGATTGTAAGTTCAAATCCAATGACTGCTAAAAAGTTTTTTTATGTATTTTCTTTGACTTGTACAGAAAATTGGAAAAAGAATCAGTAGTAAAAGTAGTAGTAAAAATAATAGTAGAAGTAGTAACAGTAGCAGAAATACAGCAGTAATGGTAGTAGTAGTAATAGTAATACAGTAGTAGTTGCAGAATAAAGTGCTAGTAAACTATAGTCAACAGAATTAGGCTAAATCACTGATATTCCAGTGTTTCTGAAATCTGAAGTTTTTCTCAATGAAATATGCTACAATAGATTGCTATATTTCCCGACAGGACATATAGAGAGTCATCGAGGGCAAACAAGAATGAGATCTGTCGCCCTCACACACCCACACCCACCCACACAC
>JAFFST010054115.1:231462-242211 GCA_022414735.1 Noturus placidus
GTGCTCCTTGGGATGTTTAAAGCTTGGGAAATCTTTCTGTATCCAAATCCGGCTTTAAACTTCTTCACAACAGTATCTCGGACCTGCCTGGTGTGTTCCTTGTTATTCATGATGCTCTCTGTGCTTTAAACGGACCTCTGAGACTATCACAGAGCAGGTGCATTTATACGGAGACTTGATTCCACACAGGTGGATACAATTTATGAACATTAGACATTTAGGTCAACATTGGATCATTCAGAAATCCTCACTGAACCTCCGGAGAGAGTTTGCTGCACTGAAAGTAAAGGGGCTGAATCATTTTGCATGCCCAATTTTCAGTTTTTTATTTGCTGAAAAAGTTTGAAATATCCAATAAATTTAGTTCCACTTCATGATTGTGTCCCACCTGTTGTTGATTCGTCACAAAAAATTACAGTTTTATATCTTTATGTTTTTATATCTTTATGCAAAAGGTCGGACAGTTCAAGGGGGTCGAATACTTTCGCAAGGCACTGTATATATATATATATATATATATATATATATATATATATATATATATAGTACAGTGCAAAAGTTTTAGGCACATGCAAAGAAATGCTGTAGAGCAAAGATGCCTTCAAAGTATTTCTACATTTTTTAAAATACAGATAATTCATATTGTAGAAGTCATGAAAGAAATAACATATACACTAAAAAAAAAAACAAAAAGAATAGGGTGCCTAAAACATTTGCACTGTATTGTGTATATAACTACAGCTTTCGGCTTGTTAAAACATTGGAAATGTTGATTTAATAAATGTTTTTTTTTAAATTAATAATAAGTTTCACTAGAACTCACAAATACATCTTATAAGTTATACTATTTAGGGTATAAAACAAAATGTCCCTCAATAATATATATTCAGTAATAAAAAAAATATATAAATTTAGTTGTTTTAGGAAAAATCTGGGCAGGTATCAGCGTTTATCAGCCTAAACATACTGCTCTAAACAAACTGGATTTCTTTACTATTGGTAATATAATGTGCTTTAAATGCTACTTATGATGCCTTCTGTTCAATGCATGATAAACATTACTATAAACTGTAATGCATTGTTGTGAATAATTATAACAATGTGTCTAATGCCTTATGAATGCATTATGGTCTTTATGAAAAATGCTACCAAATTATCTTGCAAGACATGATGATAACATGATCATCAGTTTTTAAACCCTATACCTGAGTTATACTTGTCTACTCTTACTATCACTTCATTGGGATTTATTTAGTAAACCTCTTGCTACTGTATGAAGTCATGTCTCTGCAGTTGTTTTGGTTCTTGGACTCAACTCAGCACTGGCATTGGAGAGACTATTTAAAAGTCATTTTTGGTGTCCTTGAAACCATGAACCTTCGTCTGACATAAAAGACATAGCATTATTCATAGATCTGGATGCTGACAGCTACACATACTGTACTAACCTCTGTTTTTATTATTCATAAGGACAAACACAGAGTGACAAACACCATCTGTTTGGACTTCAGAGAATCATTTGGAAGGAACCCTGCAATCATATGTTGGGTAAACCAAACGTTAATGTAATGACGTTATTATTTACCATATGAAGTGGAATCCAATATTCCTTTGAGGTTTTCTTAATTAGAAGCCAAGTTAACCAGAAAACCAGATCCCAGCTCTGACCAGAGGATGTATATAGTAATTCCTATGTTTTAGTGAATGGTCACTAAATGGATGCTATTACAGGAAATGAGCTATGTATGCCCAAAATGTACCTACTTTGGCAAAGTGTTCTAAAAAATCTGGTCATAAACACATAAAACAGCTATAACTGTTTTTAAAGTTAAAAACAGCTATAACTACAGCAGCATTGGTGAGGCTTCTGAAAAAATGCCCTAACTATAAAGAGTAGAAAAGATATACTGTATGAGTATAAACATACTGCATGTATACCTCTGAATGGAGTCTTCTAGTTTCTTGGCATGTAGCTCATCCAGCTCAACCTGTTTCCTGCGCCCCTCATCTTCCTCATCAGTGCCCGTTGGAGTACCTTGTAGAAGCCACCTCTCCCTCATAGCTTTGGACTACAAAATACACAACACCATTTGTTCAGGTTGGTATATTGGACCATATTTATTATTATTATATTTTTTGGCATAAAACTAATTGCTTATATAGAAATATGAGATTACTTTCCCAGAGGCTCTAAGTTCTAACCTTCTTAATCATTCTGGTGTTCCCTGACCTATCAGAGAAACCCCTCCATTTCAGCAAGGGACATTTTATACACAGACTCAGCATGTGAATGTCTAATGGGAACACCATGCAAAGCAGCCAACTACAGATAATAGATGTTATAGTGAGCAGGTCCTCTGGTGAGATTACATTGGCAGGGTTTTTGTGATCAGTTTTTGCTGGAGTTATGAAACCCCATATGGTTCCAGTCAGCAGGCCTCATGTTGACGGTCAGTCCTGAGAACCCAGGAATGCTCCTGACCATTTCACAACCTGTAGAAGGTATGCAGCAGCAACCAGAGCACAACTTCTGAGATTTCAGGATTGTCTGCTTGCTGTGTAAGAAGACCCTGGGGGATGTTTTGACCCATCAAGCAGCTTGAAAGGTTTGCTGAAGTGAATACATGCTGTGTTCAAAAAAGCATGTTTGGTTTGGATTATGGTTTATGATTATGGATTTGTTTTATAGTATCTTACCTAGCAAATGTAAATGTAATTGCAAAAAAGTATTATGTTATTTTATAATAATATTAAAGTATAATTTTATACAGTCTTGTATTTTATGTAGCTATTCTGCTGATTTATAGCAAACTAACAAATGTACCTGTGAATTATCAGCATACAGTAGAAGTGAAAGCCAACAACATAATGCTTTGTGCTAAGGCTATGCTAGTATTTTAAGCTGCTTTTATTGCACAGAGTGTCACAACACAGTTTCCCCACACATAGATTATACTTGGGCTCATCGCTGAAATAAATTGCTGACCACCCAGGTCTACTTTGTCACATTAAATAATCACATAAGATTTGTATCTTTAATAAGAGTTGATTTAATAATGTCTACAATTTCTTATAATGTGCGAGTCTATATACTGACTATCAGATTTGTATAAACATGCATTGCAAAACAATTACTAGTAAATGTGCAGTTTTGTTTCTATCAGCATTTTTTCTTCTTGCATGAGAATCATTATTTCTTAAAGAAATGCATGGTTATATTTAGAAATTCACCTTTAACATGGTTAAGCGTACTATCTACAGTAACTCCAGTTTGCACTTGTATTATATCAGAAAGCTCCAAATCTAATGTGCAGTCTCTGTGCTAGATCACCCCCAAGTTTATGTAAGATATCTGGGAAACAGTCTAAAACTGAAATGGTGAGCATCACAGAGACTTTTCTATAAAGCCTCCAAGAAGCAGAAGTAAAATATTTATTCATATATTTTACTACTGAGAGAAAACAACTTGTTATAAAGCACAGTTTGAAGTTCATTATTGTCCTGTTTAAAAATTGAATATATTCCATGAAAAAGTAAAAATGGGCATCAATTGTCACATTTTCAAATGGAAATATGTAAAAACACGCCTGTGCTTTTAAATCGGTTACTGGGAGAAATTTCCTTTTTTGCAACTTTCCAGTGAAAACTTGATTCAGACTATGTAAACACCCGCTGCTAAAAAAAAAAAAAAACAAAAAAAAAAAAAACATTCCACTTCCTGGATCTGTCCTTCTTTTCCAACCCAAACTAATCCCTCATTTGCTTTACCAGCCTTCACACACAAATGTCTCTGTATAAGCACTCTAAGTGAATTCAGTACTTTTGTTCATGGTTTTCATAATGTGATCATTAGTATGAGGATCAGACTTGTTGTCAAAAAGCTGCTGGTAGTTGCATGCTAGCTCCTAGTCACTAATATATTGTTAGGGTGCTTTAAAACTAGGCACTTCAAGTGCTACATCAAATCACGTAGCAGCGTCCTAAAAAGAGCCAAACTTGTTATTATTTAGTTACAATAAAACACTTTAATATTGGAAATGAAATATTTTCAGTTCAGCATGTCGTAATTTCTATATACTGGCTCAACAGTATGACAAATCCTTTAACTAGCACTTTGTCCTATGTGTTTGTTTTTCCTGCTTGCCCCAGGCGTGCAACCTGATTGGTTGGGGAGTAAAAAAAAAAATTTTACTCAATGTTTTTCTGAAAACTTTTTTTTAAAACTCTGCAATCCTTGCTAATGTTCAAAGAAAGGCTGCAGTACTCCCACCTTGCAATACTTCCTGTTGAATTACATGTAAAATATGCACGAGTGGTTGAGAAAAATCCATAGTGTGAATGAAAGCAGACTTAGAAAATCTTAACTGCTTATTCTCTGCCTAAGCCCCGTCTCAGCCCAATGTGTTTGTGCACTCAGAAATGTCCTCCAGGCCCATATATATATATATATATATATATATATATATATATATATATATATATATATTATCAGATATTTCCCAGCCTCTCATAACAAATGCCTCATTGCCCTAAAGTCATCTTTTCTCAAGAGAGCTCAATAACAAAAAACCCTTTAGAGGGTCAAACTAAATTTGGTCCATTTGTTTCTTTGTGAAATCAACTAGCATAAAATGCAAGCAATTACACCACAAAGCTATTCTGTGTAATTCATGCAAAGCGATGTCTATCTGATTACATAAAGCATTCCTAAAGGAGAGGTTTGCAGACCATAGTTAGCCATGCTGCTTATAGAGTGGGGAATCTGCCATATCCCAGCATTTTATTTTACAAACAAACCACCAGGACATAAAAAAAAAATAAAAAAATTTAAATAAAAAAAGAAATCTCAGCAATCTAAAGGAATCCCACAAGGAGCAGATTGTTAACACAATGACAGTATTACCAAATTAAAATATCATTTTTAAACAATATTTTAACGATCAGATTTTTAGATTTACTTTATTATTTTTTACAACTTAATACTTTTCTTCATACTTATAACATATTACACATTCTTATCAGTTAATTTCTTAGCTAAGTCTTGCCAAATGCTCAAAAAAAGGTGTTTTTTTTCTAGAAAACTTTAGATTTTTAGACATATTTCATACCTTAAGATGTTGAAGTTGCAGAACAAGATCATCTAACTGTCTTCTTTTGTCCTCAATCTCTGTTTGTCTTTTTCGTTTCTCCTGAAAAAAAAGAAAACTGAGTATCAGTGATTAAGAGCAGATACAGTCTCTCACAGAAGTGAGTACACTCCTCACATTTTTGTAAATATTTGATGATACCATTTCATGTAACAACACTGAAGAAACGACACTTTGCTACAATGTAAAGTAGTGAGTGTACAGCTTGTGTAACAGTGTAAATTTACTGTCCCCTCAAAATAACTCAACACACAGACATTAATGTCTAAACCGCTGGCAACAAATGTGAGTACACCCCTAAGCATACATGTCCAAATTGGGCCCAATTAGCCATTTTCCCTCCCCGGTGTCAGAGGACTTGTTAGTGTTACAAGTTCTTAGGTGTGAATGGGGAGCAGGTGAACTGTTCCTCAACTGAATAAGCTAATCTTTTAAAACAATGAAAAAATATTTTATCAGATTTAATTTAGTTTTTGGGTTTGTTACATTCCAGAAAAATGTAAAACATTTACTGATGCATTGATGATCAGAATCTACTGTGAAGCTGGGATGCACTGCTGCTGCTTGTCAAAATGGGGTCAATCAAGCAGCATTTCATTATAACGCCTGCATGATTTTCTAAACACTGTCATTCAATAATGTTGAAAACATTATGGAGAGATGCTGCCCTGTGCACAGTGCCCCTCCGATTCATGTCTGTATTTGTATCTGTTCAGAACACAATATCGGTTTATACTCAATACTATGTTCATATTCAATTACATCCTTATTTTATTATATCCAAATATAAATGATAACAATGCTGTATATTTATTGAAATCAAACAAACAGCTCATCTATTATACACACAGTCATATCTGACATTAAGGATCTCACAAGGATTCTCATGGGTCTAATAACCCCTTGGAGAGACTCTATACACTCACTGTATCCTGCCTTCTCAACGTCATGTGTTTCCATATGAGCGGTTATTCCCACAGTTCCGTTCAACCCTCAAATGAGCACAAAGTGAGCAAAGTTAGATGGGAACTTTGGGCTCAGAAAGAAAATATTTCCCTTTTCAACTCATTTTCCCCCATTTGATATAGGCTCAGATGTAAAAAATGTTCCTATGGGAATGTGACTGAATTTACACCAACAAACAAAAATAAGCAGGAAGTCAGTGTCGTGTCACCGCACTAGGAGGTCTCATTCATAAATCACTTTTATGATGACCATTCAATAACATTTAGAAATTAATTTATAATTGTAAGAAATATGTGACCTCTTGGCTAAGTCAAGATTTGTCAGGTCTCTAAGGTGAAATTAAACAATATTGGAACCATCTTTTAATCTGCCTCACATTCCTGCCAATGTACACAAAGCCATGCCCCCAGAATCTATAGTGGCCAGAGATAATCAGTTAGAGTCAGCATTCCCAAGGATTGCCATGACATCACTTTCAAGAGATGAGGTAGACTGTATATTAAGGATACTGCTTTACTTCACTGTTTAGATATAGATGATAAAAGTACTTAACATTAGAGAATATAACATTAGAGAATATAACATTACATTCATCCTCTTCACCAGTAATAAATCTATTGATCTTAGAAAAGCAATATTTCATCAAGTTTTACTACTTTTCTTGTTAAATTTCTTGGAAGCATAACATAGATTTTTAGCTCACAGTAAAAGTATGTAGACAACTGCACCTTTAAATTACACGATACATTTCCACACCCCAACACAATATGGTGCTTTGTGCAGTACCAATTCAATGACAGTAATAATCTTTTATAAACACAAAATGCATGGAGTGTACAAAGGAAGTTGTGGGGGCAGTGATGTTGACTGGTTCAAATGTCCAACAGATGTAGCTTTTTTCCACAGCAAACACCACACATGATTCACTTCCTGTTCTCAAATTCCCACAAAAAAGGTCCAGAAAAGGAGCATGTTGCCCCATATGTAGGCTATTCTCGTTCTCTACCATCGGAACAAATGGCTATGGCTGTGCTGACACCAATTCACGGCTGCATTCCAGACCTGAGCTACAGTGCTGGATTTTGTACTCCCTGGGGTATTCTCACGAATGTGAACTAATATGGAATCCAGATGTGAGTGAAAAGCAAATGTGGTCTGAAAATGGCTTTTTTTTTTTTTTTAATGTAGGCCATTGTTCAGTGGATGATGTCACATGAGAAAGGACGTGGAAGGACCTTCATTATTTTAGTTTGACTACTCTTGGTAATTTTTTACCCCTGAACAAGCATCATGGACTGGTCACATATCCACACACTCTTCTACAAACATGCACTGTTGATTCTACAGAGTAGCTGTAGCATTAAATGGGAACTAGATCTGTCTCTAGATTGATTAATCGCTCACACGTTCTTGGCCCAATGCAAAGTCTGTCCCTGTCCTAGGAGACACATCTGAACTATGTTTAATCCTCAGGTTATACACTCCATCTGATGATTACCAGTTTGGCAGCAACAATATAAACTATGACTCCTTGATTTTAAACCTTTTCAGAGTTGGAAAAAAAAACATGGAAGTGTTGCAGCGTTTCCTCCAAGACTGTCAGGAGTGCAGATGTTAAACACACACACACAGGCGTAGGTAAAACTTGACAAATATTCCTGGATTTTTCTTGTTACATTATCAAGAGCTCCTCAAGGTCATTGTAATTGTCGTAGTTAAGGTAAAACCTGATGGTTCATTGTTTCACTGTGTTCTTTCATTCACTCATTCTTCTACATTAACCACTTTAACCTGGTCAGCATCATGATGGATCCAGAGACTATCCTGGGAACACTGGCCTTGAGCTGGGAATATATCCTTCATGGGACACCAGTTCATTGCAGAAAACCCATGCACAAACATTCACACAGTTCTCTGACTAAGTCTAAATAATGAATATTTGGTGAAACCCAATATAATGGATCACAGAACCTAAGGCCTTACAGCACAGCACAACAACAAACCCCCATTTGAGACCTGCCATGGTTTTACTCTGAGCAAAAGGCTATAATTAGCTTAACAGTTCATTCTTCACCACGTGGCCGGTGAAATTTCACTGTGGAATGGCAATGGCCTCCACACCCAACATAACACCGCTGGAGGATCTATTTCTCACCAAGCACGCCGACACATATTGAAGATTGGCTTAAAATACTAACTAACCGAGCCAGGAGCAACACTGTACACCAGCATGCAAGATGCATTCTTCATCTTGGACTTTGGTGGTATGACAAGCATGTCATGAAATACAGTCTGAGAATATGAGGTCATTGGAGAGTTATCCCTGCCTAATTTCCAGACTGAATTCTGCATCTGCAACGAATTGCGTAAAATAGGATGTGCAAGACAGCAGGTAATATTCACATTAAAGTCATATTAGCAGGGTCTGGTGAGTGTATAATGACTAAACAAAGAGAATCTTGTTTCTGGCATTTCTGGGATCACATTGAAAACATCTGTTTTGCAGTAATGCAGCAACATTTCTTTTTGTGCTGGCAACACCAGAGTCACATTTTAGAAATACAAGAATGTCTTTGGAATATAGCTTAAGATCTGTGGTTTGAAATCCTGACCAGCCACACTTAACAAGTATGACAACCCGACTGAAGCCACGCTGTTCCGGTGTAAATATTGTCCTGCCACCATAGATTCCTATAGCATCTCGGCAATGTTTTTGACAGCAATCCGTGTAAACAATGCTCCTCTTGAGGACTGAACTATAACCTTACACATTGTGAGTGTAAAAGTATAAGATTGTGTTGAAGATTAACACACCTACAGTAAGCATATGTTTAGATTTACTAAGGCCAGTTCCCTGCCAATTATAATCTGCCAAAATGGAGCACATGAGTTCTGAGTGGAAAGCTCATCTAATTGGATCGAGGGACCAGCATGTTAGAAATCGGACCATTTAGCCAGTATGTCACACTATATTTGACACATTCTGCAATGACACAATCCGTTAAGTAGGAGTTGAGATTTGTGATGTGTCTTTGTTAACTTCTACGCCTCCACTGGCAACTATGCTGACCTTTCTAATGACTGTCCCTCCCTCATCTACTGAAAAAGGCAAACAATACCATAACTGGCCTGAATGTTTTGATAGCATTACTGTAGTAACGGAATATTTTGCAATTAGCATATGACAATGATCATGTCTGAAGAGTCAGTACTTTCTTGAACAGTGATTTTTTAAAAATGTCTTTGGAAGACAATCTAAGTAAATAGACTAGACAAATATTGTCTAATTGTAGTACAAGTTACAAACATCAGCACATAAGTTTTGTGTGATTTGAATAAATTAGCTGACTAGAAGAAATTACTTAAAAATACTGTTTCATATCTGTTTGTGATGAAGACCCTGAGTTATGCCATTACACACAGGTTATATGCTATTTACTTAGCTATTTCAAGCATCGTTTGTAACAGGTTTGTAATTTAAACTAGTGAGTTACTAGCACTTTTAGGTGTCCAGCATCTTATCAGTAGAAGATAACAACAGCCAGCGTGAAGGTGTCTGGTTATCAAAACAAACACAAGCACTCATCTCTGGACTAAAATAGAGCAGACAAACATTTCCCACTACAAGCAGTTTGGGAATGGAAACCACAGATATGCCTTTTTTAGAACTCTTTTTTAGACTTTATTTACTTAGATGAGACATGTTTTCAGCCAAATATTAATTAACCATTAAAAAGCCACAATATTCATGATATGAGATCATAATAAAAACTACACTACAGTTTTTTTTGTGGATATATTATTCATTAAGTCAGCTTTTTCTCCAAGCAAGAAATAGAACCATAAATATATGAACCAAGAATTCATGGAGAAAGTACTATAGATATTTGCTTAAGCTGTGTGAGATGTCTGTAGTGATTAACCACACAAATATAAACCTCTTTATGGTGTTTACTGTATCCTCAGGCAGTACACAGAAAAACCCTTTCAGATGGGATAAAGAAGACTAACACTACACACTAAGTACCAAAGTCAAATCTGATCACTGTGATTGATTTCGGAAAGACATAGCGGCTCAAATAGGATTAGAATGGAGTTGAGTGATCCAAGTTAACTTTTCCAATATACAGTAAATCATAAATGATTTAGTCTGAGCTAAGAGACCAGATGTGAGTTGTGAGTGCAATTTATTGGTCAGTAACATTTTTATGTGGACGTTAACACCATTCCCATGATCCTTAGCAGCAAAATAAATCCAAACTCCAGGCCTATACACAAAAAGCCTTACAGTGAATAAGAACATGGCTTCAACACAAATCATTTCAAACAGATACACATACAATAGCTGATTAGAGATACAGCAAAATGCAACATCAGTGGTTCATTCTTGAGTGATTCCATACTTAGATAGATACAGTGGTGTGAAAAAGTGTTTGCCCCCTTCCTCATTTCCTGTTCCTTTGCATGTTTGTCACACTTAAGTGTTTCGGAACATCAAACCAATTTAAACAATAGTCAAGGACAACACAAGTAAACACAAAATGCAATTTGTAAATGAAGGTGTTTATTATTAAAGGTGAAAAAAAATCCAAACCATCATAGACCTGTGTGAAAAAGTGATTGCCCCCCTTACTAT
>JAFFST010054115.1:243328-254018 GCA_022414735.1 Noturus placidus
TGACTTGTGTTGTCCTTGACTATTGTTTAAATTGGTTTGATGCTCCGAAACACTTAAGTGTGACAAACATGCAAAGGAACAGGAAATGAGGAAGGGGGCAAACACTTTTTCACACCACTGTAGATAGATAGATAGATACTTTATTGATCCCCGAGGGGAAATTCGAATACTTTGACCACCAAATGAAGGTATGTGGTTGATTACATCCATGAGGCCTGCATTTGTGTTTAATCTAGGAAAGAATTACCAATCTGCCCAGCATGAATTAAACCTTCCAACCATCCATCCATCCATTTTCTGTGCCGCTTATCCTATACAGTATCACAGGGCGCCTGGAGCCTATCCCAGGGGACTCTGGGCACAAGGGGGAGGACACACTGCGTGGGGTGCCAACCCATCGCACGGCACAATCACAGACATACTCTCACACTCCCATTCACACACTATTGACAATTTGGAAACGCCAACCAGCCTACAACACATGTCTTTTGACTGCAGGAGGAAACCTGAGAAACCCCCAAAGTACGGGGAGAACATCAAAACTACACACACACAGGGCATAGTCGGGAATCGAACCGCTAACCCTGGAGATGTGAGGCAAACATGCTAACCCGCATGAATGAAACTTTTTATAGTGTTTTGATACACAGCAGAGAAATCTTTTTGAGCCCAGAAATAGCTACTTACTAATATAAATGTTGTAATAATATGAAAAAAATATTTTTTTTGTCTCATATAATGTTAAAACACTGTTGTACAAGACGTAACCACTTGAGTTAGCAATAACTTGATTTAAATGTGTTCATTTCACAGTTGGTTGTGTTACAACCTGGAACTGAAATGGCCATAATTGGGATTTAAAATATATAAATGTTTTGATTGCTTAAGTATTCTTTTGCTGTGAAGCCACAACATTCGTTTTATTTTTGAAAGAGACATGGTTATTGTTTCAAACGTTTAATTGACTAATGAAGAATTATGTCACAGTAGCACACTTTGTCAGTCGCTGAGTTCGTGGCCCTCTGCTTATTGCTCTATTTTGCTGCTAGTGAAATAACAGAGACTAGCGTTTTTGAATTTTTCAGAATTCACAGAAAGTTTTAATTTAGGACACTATTTAAAACACCCATAAGCCATACTGCATGTTTGACACCCCTGATCTATATACGTTTTGCAACATTGCCTATCAAAGGTGGTTATGATACACCATATGGCCAAAAGTGTGTGGAAAACTGACCATCACACCTATGTGTTTGTTGAACATCTCAGTCCAGATTTAATCCCCCTTTACTTTTATAATAACCTCCACACTTGATTTTGGAGCTGTGAGGATTTGTCCATTCAGCCACAAGAGCATTAGTGAGATCTTAGGTCTGATTACTGATGGCGGGTGAGGAGACCTGGGCATAGTCAGCGTTCCAGTTCATCCCAAAAGTGCTCAGTGAGGTTGAAGTCAGGGCTCTGTGCAGGACACTTGAGTTCTTCTACTCCAACCCTGTCAAACTTCACTTAGTTCCAGTGAAGGGAAATTATACAATTGTGCTACAGCATTCAGAGACACCCTTTACATTTGTGTGCTTCCAACTTTGTGGCAACAGTTTGGGGAAGACCAACATATAGGTGTGATGGTCATATAGTGTCCATATAGTGTGTATTACATATCAACCAACTTCACTCTATATCATTGCTCTCCTTTCATATTCAAAAAGTGCTTCATTACTTATGAGTAGCACACCATAAATTGATAAATGTTGCATATGCCACATGCTTTTCATAAAAAATAAATAATTATCTAATACTTAATTTTTTAAACATTAATAATACATTCATGCAACCTCTTACATACATTTCTCTCATTATTACTGGCTGCTTTTCTAAATGGCCATTTAGTATTTCAATACTCTGTGGAAGCCTGTCCAAAGAACCTCACACTGCAATGCATGAGCACTGTTATAACAATAATTATTGATTAATGTATCAAATATCAAAATCTAAAATAATCTTTCTTCCCAGGTGGCAAAAAACTGCAAGATCAGAAGTATCTATTGATCCGATTAAAGCTATCACATTGTCATCTGCAAATCAAATTACTCGAGTCATACTGTATAGATATTTCCATTAAAATATGACAGCACGATGCAATAGTGATGAGTTTTTCTTGACCATGGACCGCATTATGTGCTTGGAAGTAGACTTGTGTCAGTAAAGCTACACCTTGCAGTAGAGTGTAGATTGAATCTATAAATCAAATTCAGCTAAATTAAATTCAGTGATATAATTAGTCATTAATAATCATTTGCATTAACAATATATGTTTCTAATTATTATAGAAACTATATGGAAAACATTGCAAAATCATGCATAATAGTAATACTAGTATTAATAACATTAATTAATTACTAACATTAATTAGCGCTTTAAGAATGAGTCTGAAGAGAAAACGTTTATTTGGCAATGTGGGAATAATGAGATTGCTGACATTTGAAGCCAATGGTTAATAGATTATTTGCATTTATTTATAGGGCAGACACTAGAGCCGTTTTAGATATTGGGTGGCCAAGAGCACACTAAGCTCTTTAACTACCATATTATGCATTCCATTTGCAAGATATCTGATATGTTGCTTATGCAAAATGAATGGTTACATGATGATATTACCGTATTGGCTTCATAGCTCTATACAGTATATCCTAATGCTTAAGGAATTCAATCAAAATACCTACAACTACAGCAAAGAACATGAGCTAGATAGGAGTAGTCAGAACAGGTTGCGTAGAACTAACAGACCCCTCAAAGTAACAGACAACTCAATTGTGATTTAAGGTAAGTTTGTTGGGGAAAAGACTGCTCAAAGCTGGCAGATACTTTTATCCAAAGTGATGTATGATTGACCTGTGAGGCTGAGGGTTACGGGTCTTGCTCAAAGACTTATCAGTAGTTCTCTGACAGCCCCAGAACTGTATAAATAGAATTACTAAGCCACCAATGGGGTTTTGTGTAGGCAGGAGGTCTAAACCAATAGTGTTCCATCTTGACCAAAAAATCTTACTTATTTTAAAGACAAGCATAATTGGTATATTCCTCCTGAGTGATTAGAATGATTTCCTTAATTTCCCCCCTAATTTGGTTCTACCACACACCAGCCAGCTGTCACCACAGCTTCCAACTTGGGAGAATTAAGGCTAGCACATGCTTCCTCTGAGTCATGTGAAGGCCACTATGGCATCAAACTGCTGCTCATGCTGCATCACAGGGCAGCGTAACACACCTGTTAAAAAGTGCTCTCTAAATCCTTCCACACATCTGAGCTCACAGACCTACAGTACAGTTGGCTAGTGTTGCTATGATTGACAGGGGAAAAAGCAATGCCATCACTCCTACCCAGACAGCCCAGACAATTCTGCTCTCTAGGACTCCTAGCTATAGCTGTGGTATTGTCAGGATTTGAATCTTCACTCTCCTGACAATGAATGTATAAATGAATATTTTTGTTACAATTTACTCTGACTAGAGCGCAGATGCATTCATCCTTTCCTTTGTAGCCTGTCCTTCAGACTTGAGCTCTTAGACTGTGTTGACATTTGTTCTCCAACTCCCACATAATGTGTTAATGGAAGACAGGCAGCTGGGCCTCAAATCCCAGCAGCTACAGAAAGCTGAGCCCACCTGAATGGATCTCCCATGCCTCCACCCTTTTCAAATATGCTGAAGTCTAGTCAAGCTGGCCAACACAGCTGCTACTAAATTTAGCTTGTTCATCATAGCGGCCCTGCCCTTTTCTGCAAAACCTTTATGCAACATCGGACTTCAGTTTGCTCGAAATCATCTGTATTCAGTGAGTATGTCTGGATTGCTTGCTGCAGGTGTGTAGACCAGGTTTAGCTTTCCAGCCCACACACCCTCCTCCACCCAGTGCTTTGCATCCAGCAAACCACTAGATTGCTAGTTAGACTAGTGACATTTTCTCATTCTGCAGCCAAACTGTGCCAAAGTTTTTGGCTTTTTGTTTTTGGCTCAGGGTAAAAGTTGTGCAATAGAAATGTATGCTAGAGCCTGTGAGACCGATCTATATACACTCACAAATAAAGCACAAAGCTTGAGAAATCTTAGATGTGATAATCACAGGCTGAAAACTGAACAACATTCAGTTAGTCATCTAATTTGGCTTGGTATACACAGTGCTAAGTAGGGCTGTGATGTAATGCTCGCTTGCAAGGCGAAAAACCTTCAAAATTCACTAATTCATAGCCTAAAAATCCTGCAAATTATAATTGTTGTCAAAGTAAATCCCACTAAAATATAGCCTCGGAGCTGGTTGGCTTCAGAAGCACAACCAGTTTTGGACTGCTTGGTGAACTTCAAGCAGCCCACAGTCCTTGGTGTTCTTGAGAGCATGGGAAAAGAAGGAGGCTCAGATTAACTATATGGTTGGGATAAAATACACTCTGTATGGAGAAAGTGAAAGAAACAGTCTGCAATCCTTTACCTTCTTCTTGGAAAACTCAGTCAAATCAAAAGATATTCAGACACAACAAATAAAGCATTGTTTTGCTGTGTGAATACATACAGATGTGGTAGAGGTTTTTGAATCGTTTTTCAGCCTCAAGCTCCTCTCTATAGTATGTAGTAAAACTGTGCTGGCTACTCAGCCATGCCAACCTTGTTGGCTGTTGTTCAGAAACCTAATATCAGCCCCTCACTCATTCTACGAGCACATGGAAAGTTCTTAATTATTTATTACCTTTCAAAACAGCAGGCGGTTGAGTGAGATATGAAAAAATGCAGCATGCTATGCGGTCTGCTCTAAATGCTTGTAGTTTCATACTTCCATACCAATGTCAGTAATTAAGCAGAAAAATTATCTTGCAGAATGCCGGAAAGTGGAATTAATTGGCTAACGTTATATGTTTGGCTTGATATTAGTATGATTTATCATAACACAGCCTTGTTGCCATGCACCATTCAGAGAAGTGTGTGGGTCTTTTTTTTTTCCAGCGAGTTGGCATCAGAACAGGCAATGAAATAAAATGTGGCAACTTCAATCCCACGCTGTTGTGGCTGACCATGCACAAAAATTAATTTCAAACTGAGTGGATAATTTCATGCATATTATTTTTGATATGTCTACAGCTTTCTATCTGAGTGTGTTGGAATGTATGGCCTAAAAAAGTTCTTAGATGTGAGGCACAATTGATGAGCTGCAATCACTGTTCTATGATTTCGTGAGGCAATGCAATAACTAGTAATATTTCTTTGTTTCAACAAAATGAGCATGCAGTACCCAGTCTTGCATGTGGTAATTCCTTCCATGTGTACAAATTCTCATTTAAAACGTTTAATTTTTCCTGTGTACGTTTAATTTTTCAAGCATACCATTGTAATGATCTGAATTAGTTCAGCGTCCATGTCTTTTCCCGGACTACTGTTATTCAGGTTCAGAGTTTTCAGAGATGACTGTTTGCGACAGTTAATGTTCTACTTAAGTGAGAAAAAATAAGTCTAAAAAGCTTTGTGGAAAAGAGCCTCCTCTCCTCTCTTGGCTCTTGAGCTGCTTGGTAGACCCCTTTTAACTTCAATTATTCAGACTTCCTCTGTCTCGCCATACTTAACCTTTTGCATAGCAGTCAACATCCTAAAGTCATTACTCTGTTTGCACTCTAATCTCCAACAAAGATGAAATATTTACCTTTCTATATTATTATCGTATTAGACTGAACAACCAACACTTTTGTACATGCAGTCCTCCATGACCGTGTCTACATTAGTTCCACCTCTGTTTGAGACATGTACACCTCGGAATCGTAAAGATTCTAGCGACGCAGCCAAAATAGTTCTCCATCTGTTGCTCACCACTCCAATGTGCACTGAAGTCCTGCAGCTGCCACCAAAATTAGCCACACACGTCCATACCTAGCTACAACCCCTGTCCTTCAGATTCTTGGGTTTTTTTAGAGCTAAATGATCGATCTGCACCAGAATCTGTGGGAAAGCAACAGTTCTATCAAAGCCTACCACGTCTAATGGAGCTGAAAAACTCCAAAGCAAAACCACAACCAGTGGTAACTCTAATTCTACAACAGATGTGAGTGTTTGTCAGCAGAACAAAGGAAAACACAAGAGAATTGTAAAGTTATTGAACTTACTGCCAGGGCCTGGAGCCTCTCCTTATGAAGTTCAGCCTCAGCCATCCTGGAAAGACAAGGGGAGAGGTCTCAGTAACCGTAAGGTACACTCTTCCAATGTGTGTGTGTGTGTGTGTGTGTGTGTGTGTGTGTGTGTGTGTGTGTGTGTGTGTTTGGAAGTCAGTAAGATAATGATGGAGATGGAGACACACACACAGCTTTGGTCGTTTGCTCAAATCCAGTGAGACTGTGTGCTGATTGCAAGTTCTTCTCATTCACTGGCCATGTGCCTGCCAGATTGCTTCTCTCTCTCTCTCTCTCTCTCTCTCTCTCTCTCTCTCTCTCTGGCTCACTCTCCTCCCACCTCCCTCCCTTGCAGTCATGGGCCATGTATGTGCAGCAGGAGAGGGCAGCTGGGAGGAGGGAGGGACGGAGAGATGGATAGTTGGTTTTCCCTCCTCCTGACGTTTCAGACAGAGCTGCTAGGAGACACGCAGGGCTGACACTGAGGAGGAGCGAATGGACAACGGCATGTCACACCTCGTCTAACTGCTACTGCAGCTGCGTATGTGTTTGTGTGTGTGTAGGAGAGAGAGACTGCTGGGAGGAAGAAGAAGAGAGGTGTGCCTTACACAAGGGATAGAAGAGGAAAGAACTGCTCTTTATTTAGAGATGCTAATACCTACACGACATGTCTTTGGACTGGGGGAGGAAACCAAAGTACCTGGAGGAAACCCCTGAAGCACAGGGAGAAGATTCAAGCTCTGTGCACACTGAAACAGGAATCGAACCCCCAATTCTTTATTTCTCACTCGTTCTCTGGATAGCCATCAGCCAATCAGTGCAGTCTGGGGAAAATATAAACAAGATAAAAATAAAATTAGACATGGTAACAAATTAAAATTGACAGAAGTTGGGGATACTGCACCTTCAGTTAAAGGTCTATCACTGTGTTTATACTGCATTCAAATCAATAATACATGACAAACTTGTGAAAAAAGCAGTTATGCCAGTGGGAAATGACAAAGGCTAGCAATTTAGTTAGGTAATACATACCGGGTAAATCTAAATCATTTCACTGCACGTCATACTGTGTATGGTTGCGTGTGTGAAACCAAGAAAATTTGAATTTGAATCTGGAAAGTATGGACCAAATCAGAATGAAATTGAAACAATGCAAACCTTTCCCTCAGATGTGATGGTAAATTATTAATAATAGACAAAACTTTGTAGAAAAGAAATTGTCAGACAAAACACAAATAAAATTCCATTCGCCCGATGGAAAAGCTAATTCGCTGAAGGGGAAAGGACATTGGATGTGAAAGACAAGAGCATGTTTCTGCTAGATCTTACTTTTTCTCTACTCTGACTTTACAGTATGTGAAATGTATCCTGTGAATTCACAACCCATGGTCAGCACAAAAGAAGAGGGCGGGCTGTGGTCTTTGGTCAATTAAAGCACAGGATTAAAGGTTTTATTTATATATTATGCTGTTAGCATGGCAATATACTCTATTAAGAAATGTCATCACTGCCTCATAAACATGAACTTAGAGATGTCCAAAGATTTCGACTAGGACACAATAGTTAACTATTCATGTGTGATCTCATAAAAACAGTGACCATAGCCATATTTAAATGTAGTAAGAAATCACTGCTTATCGAAATCCATGCTTATTTTAGCATATATGTAGCATATTTTTCTTTTACATGAAAATAAATAAATAAAATAAAAAAAAGTCAAGCTTGAATAATAGTCTGAGTTTAGTAATGATTTTCCTCTATTTGTCATCATTTAATCAAGGGTTTTTCACATTGAATAGCACTATTTAGAATATTAAGAAGATAGCACTCAGTTGCCTTAACTCCCATGATTCCTTTCTTAAAAAGTGTCTGAGTCAACTTGTAAATCATGTGATACTGTATTAACATTACAGGCATGGGTCAGTCATCATTGTTGGAGTAAAACAGTAAGAATGCAGCAAGAATCCCAATGGTCATTGAATTCCATTTTTGCTACTGTTGCTCTGAAACCAAGGATGGCAGGACGGGGGTCCAACCGGCTCTTTTCCCTCCATCCGTGCTCTCAGTTGGAGGAATACGAAAAGTCCTTATATGGGAAAGGCTGAGCTATGCGCCTCTGTGTGTGTGTGTGTGTGTGTGTGTGTGTGTGTGTGTGTGTGTGTGTGTGTGTCAGAAGCTTGTGGGAATAGTTAGAAATGCACTTGATGTGATTCCAACATAAATGTACTGCACTACAACAGTTTTTTTATACTGTAGCAAAATAAAAAGAAAGAAAAAGGAAGGGCTTGCTTCTTTCCTAATGCATTCTTCACAGGTCTAGTTTTATCGGTCATTCGGTCATGCTGAACATTTTTATAAATGAACAGAGAAGGGGCCTCTGTAGCATCCTTCAGCCACAAATATTACCATGCTAATGGCTGCTTGTGCATTCTGACAACAAAGCACTTGATGTTAATAACCAGCTAAAACTGCTTCAAATAATAGCGGTTGAGGTTCAGTAATTAAAAGCTTCACTCTACAGCATGACCTTAAACTATTGTGAAAAACAAAATATTTAAACTTTAAAAAGTGACACTTTTGCTTGTGATTTTAACTAAAACTTTATTTTTAAAATCAACCAATTACACTATGTAAACGACATATTAGCAAGTGAAAATATCTTAAACATAGTCTGATTTATCTACTGTTTCCCATTATAAGATTGTAATCAAGCAAATATAAGATTATTAGACCTATTTCTAGACATTTTTACTCATTTCAAACTTTACATTTTCTTGGCAGATTGTTTAACTTTTTTCTAGAAATAAATGCTTAAAATGAGCTGCCAAAAGAACGATTAATGAAAGATTATTTCAGGCTTGGATTTAGTACAGTTGTCTAGAAATTGTTTTAGTAATCTTATATTTGGTTTAATGTAATCTTGTAATGGGAAATTCTAGACACAGTTGATATTCAGGATATTTACACTAACTTGTTGGAACAGTTAAAACAGTTAAAACAGTTAAAAGGTGAAATATCAGTACCCTATACCCAAAAAATAAAATAAAATAATGATGATGATAATAATAATAATAATAATAATAATAATAATATATATTTTTAATTTATAAATATATATATATATATATATATATAGCATATTTTGCAACCACAACTTTAAGAGGTCATAAATATGCTTGGAAATATTTCTATTTACATTTTAATCTTGCCTAGGCTTTCTGAAAAGTTCATATTGAATAATGAGTCAAAAAATCAATCTGCCTAGAGATAAAGTATAAAGTCTAAAGCCTTGATAGCTAAGTGTGATTTCCCCACACAGTGAATGTCAGGCATTGATCAGGTTGCTGGATAGCTATGTGTCATAGTGAAACAGACATAATTCAGTTTGCACTCAGATACCAGCTGAATCGATTTAAAAACGTTTTCAATTAAATTTTCTCATTTTATTTCTTTGATCGTAACAAGACTTTAAAATGCTAGAACACATGCTGTATTTCAGTTCAGGAAAGCTTGTACTTTTCTACTAAATATGGTAGAAAATGTCAAAAAGTTCACTCTATGAAGAGTTTTCCCATGCTGCCAAACACGTACACTGTGTTAGCCTGAATATTACACCTGAGTCTATCACAGTCACCTGTTAAGCTTATACCTATATAGCATTTAATATTTGACAATGATTGATGCTCTGTAAGAAAATGTAAAAATTACAAAAGTGTAACCTAAGTGCAGATCCTAGTGTGAGCTGATAGAGAAATAACACGTCTGGAGCATCCAAAGCTCACAGAGCCACAAGGTAATTCTTAATGTAGCATTAATAATTGAGTGGCAGAAGCCATTTGGCTGATCGTCCAAGAGGGAGAGGGGGCGCTAATAGCATTGGGTAATTATTATCCTGGGACATCTCTTCCAACCAAGCTTTAGCAGCAGTCAACTAGCATTAGACCTGATGGAAGAGTGCCAATGAGTATTTGGCTGTGTGGGATGACAAGGAGGTAGATTTACTCTCCACAGCAGGCTCTGTCACCAGTTCTATGTAAAAGAAATAATCAAATTCCATAATAAATGTAATAGAAATTCCCTTTCTTGCTCACACAGTTTAAAAAAAAGTTCAGGTCTGTCTGCACGGTGGATCATAAATTGCACTGGACAGGAAATTCCTGGTCATTCACGTAACTATTGGAGCCAGGCAAAAAGCCACAAAACATACTGCTCCCGTACACTCCAGTTCCAAACTTAAGAGGTCTTTTGACTCTGCCGAATACAGAACAGCGAGTTAAATCATTCAGCAGGCCCCTGTGTAACATATTTCGCTAGTTTGTTTGGCCAGGTCTGTGCTGAAACTCCCAGTACAGTAGGCTGACGTGTCAGCACTATGTCCTAACACACTATGTTGAATGAAGCCTAAAAGCATTAGCAGGAAAGCGAGAACCCAATTTGATGTTTAGCTATTATCCTGACAGAACGATAATGCTTTAACTTGTCTATTTGTGGAAAACACCAGAGTTTTATATTATATTATATATATATATATATATATATATATA
>JAFFST010054115.1:260468-274914 GCA_022414735.1 Noturus placidus
ATATATATATATATATATATATATATATATATATATATGCAGCGTGTGTCTCAGACATCCCCGGTATCATGTTCTTTACATGCACACACATACAGACAAGAACACAGCCAAATACAGGATGTCACGACAACAGAAAGCCACCACCACATCATATCACCATACTCCCGTTGCCCCGGCTGCTGTTGCTAAGGTACACCCTGGACAGGGTACACCATCTCAAGGCACACTCACATACACAATCACACACCCATTCAATACACTACAGACACTTTGGACATGCCAATCAGCCTACCATGCAGGTCTTTGGGGGAGTATCCAGAGGAAACATGCATCCAGGAAGAACATGCAAACTCCACACACACAGGGCAGCGGCGGGAATCGAACCCCCAACCCTGAAGGTGTAAGGCAAACGTGCTAACCACTAAGCCACTCCTGTTAATTGAATCCCGGTATGCTTTGATAAGCATAGGTCAATCAGATGAATGGAGACAACGCCCCATTTTAACCTCCTTCATGTCAGGTAGAAGAGTATCCTGTGGCAGTCTTAGCGCTCTCTCTCTCTCTCTCTCTCTCTCTCTCTCTCTGTCTGTCTGTCTGTCTGTCTGTGTGTGTGTGTGTGTGTGTGTGTGTGTGTGCATGTAAAAACCATGAACATGATACCGGGGTTGTCTGAGACACACGCTGCATTATATATAAATGCAGTGTGTGTCTCAGACATCCCCGGCATCATGTTCATGGTTTTTACATGCATACACATACAGACAAGAACACAGCCAAATACAGGATGCCACGACAACAGACAGCCACCACCACATCACACCACCATACTCCCGTTGCCCCGGCTGCTGTTGCTAAGGCAACCCGGCCATCATGTCCAACCCTCCAGAGGAAGGTAATGGAAAAATGGAAATACTTACTCAGAAGCCGGGGCTTTCCTCCTCATGGGTGTGCCCATTATGGTTACCTCGTCTCACCCTTCCCCTCTCTCGTAATGTTTTGTTTTGTCCTGTCTTTCACGCTAGTTTTTGAGTGAAGGAGAGACAGTGTGTCTTTCCTGCAGATTCAGTCAGGCTCTGGGTAGCAGCGAGTGCTGAGCATCTCCTCTGACTTGCCAGCAGCAAGATAGAAAGAGAGAAAGTGGAGTAAAGGAGGGAGGGGTCTACAATTGTTACTATAGACAATATGCTAACATATACCGTCTTATGCACTATAGAATGAAGATGATGTTGCAGAATTGTCTCATGGCTATGGAGACAGCAAATCCGTATATTACAAGCATTCACTTACATACACATACAGGAAACCATAATGACTAATTGCTTGATTTATTTAAGTACAAAACAGTCATATTGCTGTTATAACCATGTACTTTATGGATGTATGGGTTTGCTTCTTAAGTAGCTTAAAAATATTATGATTTCCTAGCTCTGAATGAAATATGTTGCTGCCTAAAACTTTAATCTGAGACACCTAAACTGGTGATATCAATGTCAGGACTCATTCTTAAGTTGTTTAAAGAAAATCTTGAGCATACGTAGAGAAGCGTGATACGACATATTAACAGAGGTGTACTTTAAAACCTCATTTCCAAAATTAGATTAAAGCACAAGGACCTGAATTTGAAAATATCACCTGCTGATCTTATACTTTGTATTTATAAGTAACTATCCATCCATCCATCTACACAGGGTCGCGGGGAATCATGGAATCTAACCATGGGTACTCTGGGCACAAGGCAGGAGACACCCTGGATGAGGTGCCAAGCCATTTCCGGGCGGGCACACACACACACACACACACACACACACACACACACACACACACACACACACAAACACATGCTACAGACAATTTGAAAATGCCAATTAGCTCACAGCACATGCCATTGGACTGGGAGAGGAAACTGGAGTACCCGGAGGAAGCTCCCGAAACACAGGGAGACATGCAAACGCAGTGCACATGGGGTAGGATTCGACCCCCCAACCCCAGAGTTTTTAAATAGTTGTAACTAGAACTAGAACCCTTTCTGGTTCTTCATGGAAAACCATAAAATTTCTACAACAGAGTGAGTTCCTATTAGAGAAGTAGAACCTTTTTGGGAGTGAGGAACCCATAACTGAACCCTTTTTCTTCTTGGAGTATAGGAATCTTACATTATTAAATTGTATTATTTAAGCTCGATCTTTTATACTGACCTCTTTCTCAGTTTAAGCCCAAGTCTTACAAAGACAAATACATCATATCCTCCCCAAAGATCAATAACTCCAAAACTACTTTTAAAAACCTAGCAATGGCTCACATCCAAAACTGTATATGTGACATTTGCCCAACTTTACAGGAGAGATCAAACAAACTTCGACCAAATAATGGATACAATTAGATCCTTTAAGTTTGAACAATTTGTTCAAAACTAAGAATACTCCTCTAGTCCTTCAGGACAGATAAAGCTATGAAGACATACAGCTACATTCCAATGTTGCTTATTGTCTGTAACAAGTCCTAGGCTATGTTCACAAATAAGGTCCTTCAGCTTCTTTATGATTAAATGCTATTCGAGAACAAACCCAAGGTCATATTTAGCTTAATGGCCGAGGCTGTGTGCATGCCAGTGTGTCAGTCTCTCAGAGATTTGAGATTACGATTACGGCATTTAGAAGAAAGTTATCATACTGTCTGGAATGCACGAGTAAGGGGTTTCAAAGTGCTTGTTGTCCCTCAATCGATTGCTAAGTGTTGTATGAGTCAAAGATAATCACTGGCTAGTTTCAAAAAAGAAGTGTAGAGTGTAATATTTAAGTGTCATATTGGTATACCAAGTCAAAATATTACTTAGCCAATAAAATGCTAAAATACTACTACTACTACTACTACTACCACCACCACCACCACTACTACTACTAATAATAATAATAATAAAAATAAAAATAATAATACAATTTCACTGATAAATTAGCAAATCTGTAATGCACTGAAATTAGTGTTTTGCTGAAAAATGTTGGAAAATGGCTACTGATATCTGAACTGAACCTTTTCTTTAAAAGACAATTTACAAACCATACATAGTTTCTACAAATGGGATTTGGGTTGATTAGGGGTACGGGGAAAGCGTGACAATGTTTTCACCGCAATTGTAATTAGGCAGTGGGGGACTTAAAAAAATGACTAGCTACTCTTTTAATCTTTAGAAACCCTTTGTTGGAAAATTGCCTCAAAAAGTTTGGAACCCCTTTCAGCTGTTAAACAGCCCCCATTTTGTATGGATTTATTTCATAAACGTTATTTAAATGTGTGTGATAATATATGATTTTTTTATATGCTAATATTTATTAGAGCCCTACAGTTTTTTTATTTATGAACTTTCCACTTAGAGAACACAATGAAAAAGTTTATTTATATGCTATTTGTGTAGAGCATTCTGAGATTCACAGTATGCTAATAGCAAACAACATGGCCGCCTTCAACTGAAAACTTCAGTGATTATTTTGGGCCACATTTCAAAACACAAGTTCATGTTTAGAGATATTAAAATAGAGCTATTAAATAAAGTGTGTACATACACCAACTTGGGACATGTTTTATGATTGCTGCAAATTTTGTTTTATTTTCTTTTATTTTCTTTTATGTGTTGCATTATATTCAAAATGATGCCATCCATGATGATATAAAATATAAAGAACTTTATATATAGCAAATGTACTACAGTACTTAAAAGTGGGCCCCTGCAAGGGACCGGAGACCCTGCGGTCTTTTATATATAGCAAATGTACTACAGTACTTAAAAGTGTGATTATGGAAAGTTAAGTTTCCTTATTTCTATCATATCGCCATTGCTATAGACCTAATGAAAAATATTTTGTGATATTCCATAAGTAATGGCAAAAAAACAGTAACTATAGCAACAATTTTCTCCATTTTTGATCAGTTAATAGTTTTATTTATAAATCAGTTATAATTAATCCTATTTGGATTGGCACCACATCCAGGGTGTCCCCCTGCTTGTGCCCCATGTTCCCTGGCATAGGCTCCAGGCTCCCCACAACCCTGTGTAGGATAAGAGGTACTGAAAATGGATGGATGGATGGATGTTCCTATTTGTTATGTACCAATTTACTGACTTAAAAATAAACGTTCATTCTATCATATCCATTTGTAAGCCATCATGCAAGGGCTGTTATTTCAAACAGAAGTATGAATAAAGACATACCATATCAGTGGCATTCCTTTTTAATATGGAATCATGTGGAATCCAGACCTGTAGCCTAGGGACCCTTGTGTTATTTAATCTGTGTTATTTAATCAGACTGGATGGAGAGAAGGCACTTTTACGAAGGGAATGCTAGCTGATTAATCATGCACCTGAAAGAGAGAGGGAGACGCATGCCAGAGATAACTGAATTGGTGAGCAGGCCAAACAAAGCAGGAGCTGAAGTAGCAGCTACTCACAGGTCCACCGATAAGCTGATGTCCATGATATCCAGAGTGCTACATGACCTTCTGCATTCCTACAGGTTCCACATTCCTACAGAGCTTCACCCCATCTACACCCCCATCAAACCACACACACACACACACACACACACACACACACACACACACACACACACACACTTCCAGAGGCATGCCAGAGGCTGCAGTAATAATACAGACCTGGCTCTAGTTTTCAGAAATATCATGTTGTTTATTGTTTATTTTTATTATTTGGTCTTCGATGGCAGGATTCGTGTTTCAATCAGTTGTTGTAGAGTCTGCAGTAAGAAACAAAACATGGACAAACTGTAAAATAGTGCAGTGAGTAACTAGTGCTGTGAGTAAAGCTGTACACCAAGAGCTAACAAATATCACTGTCTGATACAATGTTAGCATTGTTTTCCTCCCTGTGGGGAATTCTCCCTCTGACGGTAGGCAGCTTTTGATTTGTTT
Source organism: Noturus placidus (assembly GCA_022414735.1). Lineage (NCBI taxonomy): Eukaryota > Metazoa > Chordata > Actinopteri > Siluriformes > Ictaluridae > Noturus > Noturus placidus. The sequence goes on from JAFFST010054115.1 coordinate 265,389, forward strand.
AAGTAGTGAGTGTGTATTGTGGCTGCTGTCACCTCATCAGAGACCTGTTCAAGGTCACTTGAGGCTTAGTGTGACTACTACAAGTCCAGAGGGATAAGAGATATTCATGTCACTGAGAAACAATAAACGGCGTTTAGCAACCTTGAATGAAACATATAACTTATATAAATCACCATCAACAGCTCATTGTTCAAAGAAACATTTTTCCACTCAGCCCTATTTATCAGGTTCTCACTGCTTTTAAAGATCCTCACACACTGTGCCTATAGTGCATCGCCTCCATCTTGTGGACTCGTGTGAATTTATTGTTGTATCAGAACGTTTTATTTTTTATTTGCACACATTAATTGAGACTGGTGCAAATACAAACAAACAAACAAGAAAACATTTTTTTTAAATCCATAAATAGGAACATACTGCTAGTTATTTATGAAACTGTGGTTGTGAAAATACTGTGGTTTACTGGATAACCACTAGGGGGCGGTGAGAATCAATTGGAAACCTTGTTGTACACATAAATATGAACAATTCTTTAATCATCTCTTTTTTAAACACAGGTGATTGCTTAAAGACTACACGGGAAGCTCAACTTCATCTAAAATGTCCTTAAAAGTACAGCAACATCATGTTTATCAAAGTATCTTTATTATTCATTGAATAATGGAATTGGAATTGAATATTTTGGCAAATCAAATGAACAAATATCTCACTACAACATTGCACTGTTTTGTCATCAAACTCAGAGTGTTTCTGCTGAACAGTGAAACATGTTTTGGTGAACATGAATACAAAACTAATACAAAGCTATTGAAGCCGTTGCGTCAGTGAGTTGAGTGAGTATCTATGGCGTTTGTGTACTCTCTGTTTTAATGAGATGACACAACAGGCTTTTACCATGTCATTTTTGAGTCCCGCCCAGACACACAGGGTTCACTGGGGGTGAATGGAGTGTGGGCAGGTGATTTTTGCACAGAAAAAAAAAATAAAATCATGAAATTTATCGAACAGTGCACGTCCCGCCTGGACGCACAGCTTCTCCATATGCTGATTGGTAGATTGGTAAACCAATTGCCAATTACTAAATCAGGAATGAACATGACTAACATCTCAAACATATCAGTGCCAGCTGGAATCTCTTGGAGCTTGCTGTAGGTGTAATTTGTAAATATTGTAAATGACAAGTGTAAAGTGTAAATGTAAACGTTATATGCATTCGTTTCTTAAATGTGTTGTTAATAAGTCTAACTAGCTAACTGTCACTTTAAAAAAGTCTTTTGATACTCATACAGTATTTATGAGAGCTTGCAAATTAAACAAGAGGGCAGACCAACACCCAAGGTTTCATTCAAAAATCTCAAAGCACAGTGAGTAATAACATCTTAGACTGACAGTTGAAGACTGGAAAGAAGACCAGATGTTTTTTTTTCTCATCCTCAATTATTCATTTTGTTTGAGTCTGTGTTCTTGGCTGACAGGAGAGGAACCTGATGTGTTCTTCTGCTGTTGTAGCCCATCCACCTCAAAGTTTGCTATTTTGTGCAAGCTGAGATGCTTTTCTGAGTTACTATAGACTTCCTGTCAGCTTGACCGATCTGGCGACTGGGTCTCAGGTGCTAGAGTGGGTTGTCCACTACGATTGGCGGTTCAATTCCCGGCCCATATGCCGAAGTGTCCTTGGGCAAGACACTGAAAACCAAGTTGCTCCCGATGGCAAGTTAGCGCCTTGCATGGCAACTCTGCTATCATGGGTGTGTGAGTGTGTGTGTGTGAATGGGCGAATGAGACACAGAATTAAGCACTTTGAAAACGCTAATATTAAAAAAGCGCTATATAAGTGCAGACCATTTACCAAATTCTCCAGTAGGTTTCATTGTTCTCAATTTATATGTGAAGGAAACATTTGATAGCTTATTGGCTTTCAATTTCATCTAGCAATACAACTATATTAATCATTATATTAATCATAGATGGACAGTTTTAAAAACTATTACATTAATCATTTGGAATGGGGTGGTACATTGTACCAAGTAGCAACCAGAGTCCCTGATTTAATAATGATGTGCCAATGGATTGTCAACTTATTCATTGTGCATTCCTGCTTTATGCCTATTGTTCCTGCTATAGACTGTGAATCCCTGATAAAGCAATTACTGAGGATAAATGAATTGAAATAAAGATTTAGAATGTTCATGAAATACATTTAACACACTATACTCATAACGTAAATGTTATCTGAACCTAAGATTATGACTTTTTCTGCTTAAAATGCAATGTTTATTTTCTGCTGTACATTTATTGGGGATGCAAAAAAAAAAAACCTTGCAAAAATATTTTGCTTGATGTACACGTTACATGAAAATATTTAACTCATTTGTAGCTAACTAGTAATGGAAACATATGTTTACACGGGAAAGCTGCAAAATAAGCACTTCAGAAGTATGTTTAGTAACACTATTCACTTGTTCTGGTGATGCTGTATTTCACTCAGTTATTTAAGCTGTTATGATTTCATTGCAAGTAATGTGACTGCATGTGTTGCACCATTTGGTCCAGCTGGTCATTCCAGTCATTGTTTGGTTCTGGGCAATCAAATCAAATTTTTAGAACTTGAACAGTGGCTAAGAAAACATATGGCTGTATTGCTCTGTCAGTAATATGAAAATGCAATGCTTTCATGTTGCTAGCATGCCAAAATAAAAAATAATAAAAAATCTAAATGCACCATCCATCCATCCATCCATCCATCCATCCATCTTCAACCGCTTACACCTTTTCAGGCTCACGGGGGAACCTGGAGCCTATCCCAGAGAGCATCGGGCACAATGCACCATTAGGACTAAATTCAAAAAGAAAATCCAAACATAGTGTGATAATGATATTATAATGTTGAATGATATTAGTGATATTAGTATCAAATAACATAAACTCATAAAAAAAGAAACATTGCTTTTTCAGGAGACTGCATTTTGAAGATAATTTTGTAAAAGCCAAATAAGCTTTACAGATGTTTATTGGAAAGGGTTTAAAAGTTTTTCATGCTTGCACATGCAGATGTGGAACAGTCCTTAAGACATGAACAGTTTACAGGCGGTAGGCAATTAAGGTCACAGTTACAATAACTTAAAGAGACCTTTCTACTGACTCTGGAAAACACCAGAAGACAGATGCCTAGCATTCCTGCTCATCTGCGTGAACATGCCATTTTCCTAATTACGTGATCGAGAACTTGTAAATGCCTCGGTAATATAATTGACAAATCTGGCACAGTCCATGAGGATGAGATGGACTGTAATATTTAAAGCAACTGGTGACCACCAGATACTGACTGTTACTTTTGATATTGACACCCCCCCAATTCAGGGACACATTATTCCATTTCTGTTCGTTAAATGTCTGTGAAACTTGTTCAGTTGAATATTTTTATGTTAATACAAATATTTATACGTTAAGTAATTGGATATATAAAGCGAAGAAATGACTGCATTTATACAGATGTTCGTGCAAACTCTTCCTATGCTATAGGATAGTGAGATTATAACTTGTTATAGTATATAGGGTATAGAAGAGGAAAGACAAACAGTACTAAATGTGATGAAAGAATGTTTGGGGGAATGTTTGAGTCCTGAGACGCATATGAGCACTATGATTTTGTTTGGGGGCAAAATGGCAGCATTTTGTTATAAAGAAGTTGTCTTTATAATATGTATATTTACAAACCACACATTTATTTTGTGTTTCAGTTTTGTATTTTTGATGAACTGTTATTGTTCAAAGCTTATTATACAGTATCTTTCATAGCGATTCAGGTTTTCATGCTCCGTTTGGGGTTTGTCTCAAAGCTCTCAGACCTCTTAATTTAGTCAACTGTATAGTATCAACGTTTCCTCTTAATGGTCCATTAGCTTTACTTTAAAGCTCTGCTTTACAAGGTGGCATTTGTTTAAAGGGTTTGTCCATCTTAACATTGCCACTGTGGTCACTATCACCATTTCATCACACTGACGTTTAATGAGCAAAGCATATGGGCTGTGAGCACAACAAATATCCTCTTTAAAATGCCAAGACACTAATAAAACTTAATGGATTGTTCTGAGAACAAAGAGTCTCCAGGCAAGAAACACCTCAATGTCAAATCTGAACACTGGATAATTACTGTCATTAGATAAACATGCTAATAGCATTTTTGTTTTCTTGACTTGAACAGTACCAATACAATCAGTGATGCAAAATAGATTGTTAAGAGTTTACTGCAATATTAGCTTATGTAACAGGCTATTATAGGTCAAATTGTGCAAATAAACACTATGCAGTGAACACTTCAGCAAGTCTGAGTTTCTACATGATATTACAAACAAAAGTAATACAAACATAATGAATATTTAACTGAGTCACATTAAGTATTTACATGCAACACCTTGTATTTACATAACCCCACACTATAAGACTGACATATAAACACATTAATAATATAAAGACATTAAGTGCTTTCATGAAGGTTTGTGCAATGTTATTATTACCATGACAGATGCTATAATGTCTGATGACATGGAAGCTATGCCAGTTTATATGAAAATTTTCTCTCTTTTTTTAACATTCATGCCGACTCAAATGCCAACTCATGACAATTTTACCATTAGTGAAAAAATGGTAATGACAAACGTTCAAATATGTGTTAGAAAACATAAGATGACTAGCTTAAATAGGATGTGTCAGAGGCTTTCATGACAGCAGACATTTCATGACATCAGGCATTATGGCTATGATGATAGCATGGCACTGTTCTGACAATATCTGCATAAAACATGTACATTATATAATGTCCCCAACTTTGTGCCTCATGTTCCCTGGGCTAGGCTCCAGGCCCCCTACATCCCTGTGTAGGATAAGCGGTACAGAAAATGGACGTATTATATTGTATTTGAGTGGTACTATGTTCATAAGCATTCCATATATTTTTTGTATAGCTGGGGATCTATGAAAAGCTTATTTCAAAACTGCGGAGGTGAAATTCGACGTTTTATGTATGTTTGATAGTGAAAATAACCCTCAATTTTCTTTATGGGCAGCCTGATTAATCTAGTAGGAGGTATTCATTCCATTCATATTCACTTAGTAGACATAGGTCCACATATTAAACAATGGATACATTAGTGCTTTATAAGTGTGTTGTAAATGTATATATAGAGTTATAACAGTGAACTATGTTTAGTCACATAACAATGGTGTTTCATAATAGCTTAGAATGCAAATGGACACCAGTTCAAGAGAAGTAAATCTCCTATTCCATACTCCTATATAAAAGTTCATTCTCCTATATAAAATATACACAGTAAATACACATTCCATAGGGTAAAATGTTATGTGGACACTTCATAGCAGATGTCTCAAAGTTTTAAAAAAATGTGCTGTTTTATTTGTTTGTTTGTTTATTTATTTTACAACAATCTTGCACAGTTGACCCACAACAAATGAGACCTCTTCTGTTTTGAATGTAGACAGTCATATACTACATAAAAACTTCCACCATCATTCAACATTGTTTTATAAAAGGTTCAAGTAATTTGATAAGAATGTATGATATCATTTAGTATTAAATTATATAACTAATACACTGGACAGAGCCACAGCATTGCCCAGATGGTTCAGAATCTACATTTGGGTGAAAAAGATCCAGTTCAGTCACGTCCTGACTAATTCAAATATTAGTCAACATGTGACAAATAAGTCTGTTCCACTCAGACCATGTGGCTATAATATGCAAAGGGCTACATGAATCTATTATAATAGTAATATGTCTATATACTTACTTTAGGAGTTATAATACATGCCCTACATCAGTGGTTTTCAAAGTTGGGGCCACAGCCCACTTGGGGGCCGCCAGGGGGGCCTCAACAATTTGGTGAGAAAAATAAATTCTCACTCTCAGACAACTACACACACACACACACACACACACACACACAATGAATTCCTAATGTAATGTAATGTAAATATGTAAGATGTAATTATTAATAAAAAAGGGGGATATATTCAAAAGTCTATATTTTTAATGTGTTTTAAAGACATCTTGCCAAAGGGGGGCCTCGGTCAAATGTTAAGGCCATTAGTTTGGGAACCACTGCCCTACATCATCAGTGTTACTGACATCTGGGACTAGGTCAGTACATAGTTCAAATCAACAGAAGAGGGCAGCATTTCTATGATTTTATAGGAAATGGCCATGAGTTAAAGGGTGGCTCCAAACCAAAACATTCCTGCTGGCAAGGCATTTATTTAAAGGCTTGTCAAAAGCTTTTCATAATCTTATGCCACAATATGCAGAAGGCATAGCAATCTGAGCTTTCACAGTGTTCTCTAGGATCAGTTCATGTGGTTCATGGAGTAATCACAAAGTCATGCACAGAAATGAGCACTTTTTATTAGTGGCATGAGACGCATGATTATTGAAAACCATTTACATTCTATAACGTAAATAATCAAAGATCAAATTGATTCTGCATATAACAAACAAATGATTTGATCAAAGAAATTATGAAAACTAATCACACATTTTCACACTCTATACATTTGGCACACCATCCATCCATCCATCTATCCATCTATCCATCCATCATCTATACCACTATATAAGGTCACAGGAAGCCTGGAGGCTATCATAGGGGACTTGGGGCACAAAGCAGGGGACACCCTGCATGGGGTACATTTCACACACTATTTGTTTATAAAGCAAAATATGAACAATGTGACAGAAAACCTCTACCCTAGACTAAACTCAAGTGTTCACCTCCTGTCATATTAGAAAGCTGTTACTGTGATAAAGCTTTATTTAATGAATAATTGCTTAGCTCTCAGGAGGCTAACAGCCTCAAAAACAAGGAGAAACGCGCGCGCGTGTGTGTGTGTGTGTGTGTGTGTGTGTGTGTGTGTGTGTGTGTGCGCGTGTGTGTGTGTGTGTGTTCTGCCAGTGTGTGACGCATCTCCTCAGGCCAACTGTCACATTTGGTTCTTTCCAAATACATGTGAGTGCACAGCTGAAGTTTCCACTCCAGCAGGTTGGGCCACGATCTCTTGCTTCAATGCCATGCACACACACACGCACACACACGCGCACACACACACACACACCCACACACACACACCCACACACACACACGCACATACACACATGCACAATAAAAAAAAATGTAATGCAATCAGTTTAATACTGTGTCCTGTTGATTCAACAACAGAGGCTATGACTTCTATTAGTTCAGTGAGAGTAAAATTATTTGGCTGCAATTTAATTCGTCACAAATAATTTGCTTGTAATTCTGTACATACTTTGATATAAGCACATATTTATTGTAATTAGCCTTATTTACACCCTGTAGTTAATGATCACTCTTACATATTCTAATATTTAGTATCATTTGTTTTTACCTTTTTTTAAAATTAATATGTCCATATGAGTGACTGCAAAATCTATTTTAAAATAGAGATGCAAAAAAGCCCACTTTACCCTCACAAGGTTTATGTAGTTCAGACAGTCTGCAATTTAAATAATTAAATTAGGTAACTAACATTACAATGTCAGAAGATCAGGAGGAAATGTTCGTATCTATCTGGGGCAGAAAAATGCGTAAATAAATAAAAAGCAGAAGAGGAGAAATGAGCCAAAAACATCTATCCATCCATCCATCTTCAACCGCCTTACTCCTTTTCAGGGTCACGGGGAACCTGGAGCCTATCCCAGGAGGCATCGGGCACAAGGCGGGGTACACCCTGGACAGGGTGCCAGTCCGTCACAGGGCACAACCACATACACACACTATGGACACTTTAGACACGCCAATCAGACTACCATGCATGTCTTTGGACTGGGGTAGGAAACCGGAATAACCGGAGGAAACCCCCGACACACTGGGAGAACATGCAAACTCCGCCCACACATGGCCCTGGCGGGACTCAAACCCTGGACTCTGGAGGTGTGAGGCGAACGTGCTAACCACTAAGCCACCGTGCGCCCCTGAACCAAAAACACTTGCAATAAATTAATGCTAATTAATTAATGCTGATTTAGTCGATCTATCAAATTTCTTGCTTCTACTTGTTGATGTTGATGAAATGGAAAAACATTAGGTGTTAATTGCTAGCTATTAACTAGAGTAAGAAAAGTGTAAGTTGCTAGCTCATTACTATTAGCTACTGTATGTAGCCTGTTGATTTTAAAGTCCTCGAGAAGTGCCCTGAAGAGTGCAGCGTTATTTAATGGGTTGAAGGAATTTAATCTGAAACAAGAAGTCAGGGCAGAACATATCGACTGGCTCCTCCCCCTTGGCTCTTGGACACGAATCACGAACCTTAGCAATAAAGTGAAGGAATTCTTTGCTTGCTGATATGATTTCTCTTGCTCAACAATGGCAACTTTGGCAAGGTGATTGTTAGAATGTTGTGCATGGGACACTTCAGATTCTAGAGACCATTTAATTGGACAGAAAATCTGATGAAAAGTGCAGAACGATCATCACGGTCATCAAAATTGTTGATCCGAATTGGTGGTAGAGAGAGAGACTGTAACTTTGTAATGCATATATCTTCTAAATGTGAATTTTGTCATTGTTTTGGAGCATGCTAGCTTATAGATAACCTTAAGGCTAACTTAAAGCCACAAAACATCAATTTTGAATTAATGGGGACTTCAAAAGAATCAATTACCTACAATTACCTACCATTCAGAACCATAGCAACGTAGTCGACCAATGACAATATTATGTTGTTGAGTTCAAACCTTTTAGCATATCAAATAGCTTAATGGTCTAATGGCCATTTCCAGGTGCTTTAGAAAAATATTTTGGACCCCTGAGTAAGTTGGTGCTTAGGACCCCCAAAAATTCAGAAACAGACCTGATTTCCAAGATACTATTGGAAACCTTCATATGAGGCTCTGATTTCCATTGGCTCACAGGCAGCATAGAGCTCTAAAAATGACTAACTGTTCCTTTAAATTCTTCTTCTTCTTCTTTAAGATTTTAAACTGAATCAGTTAGTTCAGTAAATCAGCTATTCAGTAAATCCAACATTTTAGTTTACCCGCAGGGAGAGGTGTGGATTGGGCTTTAAGCACTTATTCTCAAATTCTATTTCTCACTTTCTGTCATTGGTGTTATGAAATATGCATGAGAATATGGCTTAATAATTCACTGTATTTAAATTGCTGGCCATTTTTAATTCAGATCATTTTCTGCATCATTTTAATATCTTTATCCTTAGATCATTACTTTCACACTGCACTCACATCTTTCAGTACAACTCGCCTTGCTGTCTTTTTATCGATTTGACCCCAGAGTCGGTACACACACACACACACACACACACACACACACATAGTGTGGACATTCCAAAATCATGCTGCCTGAATAATTTAGTCAAAACCTGAAGTGTCTAGTTTTGATATTGATGCATGAAGAAGAAGTATAGACTGGTCATGTGACACGAAGTGTAGTTGTAACTTCATCGACTTCAGGACTTTATATATATATATATATAT
>JAFFST010054115.1:290593-298093 GCA_022414735.1 Noturus placidus
ATATATATGTATATATATAAAACATTTCGGGTGCCTTTCGCATAGTACTGTAAATATCGCATTATTTATTATAATGCACCCAGACCTTTATATTTAAATGTTCAAGGAAACTTAATGAAAAACATCTCTTCAGCCTGTATTTGTAGAACAGTGAAACCATAAACTATCTAATAAACAAAGCCACAGCCGTGAAGTTCTTTTTTCTTTCAACTCTGATCTAACAAACCTCTCGGTATTCGTCTTGTCCTCCCAAAACACACCACACTCCATCTCTTCGGCCCAACTATGAAATCAGAATTTCAGACGATCAACAGTGTACAGAAACTTTAAAGCCATATGATAAATACATTCATAGCCTCGAGTTAGACTTCAAATAAAATTCAACTGTTTATCATCAAGCCAAACATTCAACGCCACCAGGCAGAGGATGTGTGATTATGTCCATCTGTTCTTAAACTTTAGCATCTCACCCAGAGGAAAGAAATATTCTAAATAGGATCTTCTATTAATCTTGCTGTCTTTTTCTATACATAGTCAAGTCCTGTTTGAAATCAGCGTGGCATTTGATCACATTGCAAAAAAATCTGCTCCTGAGAAATGGATTAATGTAAACTTTTGAATTCCCAATGTATGTCTAATACTAAGGTTTGTCAGTCATTAAATAAAAAAAGACATTTTAATGCTGAGAACTTAATACGAATGCATTTGAAAGCACTGAGTAATTCTGCAAGTACCTTCTATACCTCATTTCTGCTGCTGTGAATGGTCCCATATGGATACCCTAAAGATTTGCCCTTCTAAACAGTTTATGGCCAAACTTCAACTTTGCTTAAATGGATAATCTCACTTAGATATTGTACATTTATTCATAATATGCTCATACTGAACATCTGTTTCAACCCACAGCATTGTTTGACTTTATAATATACTGTTGTAGAAGAGTAATGATTTATAATCTCATTATCTGGTGTCACCCAGAAGAGGATCGGTTCCTTTTGAAATCTGGTTCCTCTCAAGATTGTGATCATCTATTAGGGAGTTTTTCTTTGCCAGTATCGCCTCTGGCTTATTCATTAGGGCTCTAAATATAAATCAGCACATGGATTTCTGTAGAGCTACTTTGTGACAATGTCTAATTTCCAAACATTCATTTTCAATCACAGAAAATGCACGTGTTTTTTTTTTTTTTTACTGCTCTCTAGCGCACATTTGAAAGTATATGATTTCCGAACCCATTTTAAAAACAAACCAAAATTCCAATGTTGATTTATGAAGAGAGCTTTTTTTTTTTTTTTAAAGTGCCTGTATTAATGTGGCTATGGCCTCATATTATCCAAGATTTAGCTTTCAATATCAGTGTATAATGAGATATTAATTTGTCTTAAATGAGATATGAGATATTTCTAATTTGTCTTAAATATTACATTAAGGAGTACAATATTCTCCTTTATCAGTTTATGAAAAAGAATTTAAGGAGTCAGTGACTCTTAATTAACATTGCACTGAGATATGCTTTGTTTCTCTCGAGATAAGAAAAAAAAAAACAATCTTAAGCGAGTCTTTTAATGAGCAGCTTCTTTGGTTGTGGCTAATCCTGTATTACAGTGTAACTAGAGATTATCCCATATTCATGAATTGAGATACAGATCAGAGAAATAGAATTGATTATAGCTGCACCCAGGGGAACATAGCACATATAGTTTAAAGTATAGTTTACATATAGTTTAGCACATATATTTTATAATTGTTATCCATTTATCCAAAATTGATATCCATTAATCCAAAAGTTATATATTTTTTGGATAAACCTGTGTTGTGTCGGCAGTTTTTGAAATCCATGAGAGCAGAGTATTTTTGACAATTTTTCCACAGCCTTCTTTGCTCATATTCACCAAGGATGCCAATATTATTGGAGGGCACTGTAATTGTTCTCACTCGTCAATCATTTTAATTGCTTATCAAGAAATTTTAAAGGAATTTTTATAGGTGGGCCTTCACAATTTTAGCCGAATACCTCTGCTCTTGATGAATAAGCATGCAATGAGGCAACCAGCTGACCTTTAAGACTTTCACGGTCCCCTGATATCCATTTGACTGAGAGGAGATAAGAAGTGAATTACCTTACTGCTTTCTCCAGCTGGGGACACACAAGGCCAAGTGTAGGTAAGCTACAGGGTAATGGGAATAAAGAAAATGGGGGATGGGGGGCATTTTGCTGTAGCATCCATGCGGAATGTCTGGGTACCAACCAACAATACGAAAAGTATATATCAAATGTACTTGATGTAATTTTGCATATATTCTGTCACGAATCAAATCCAATGCACTAAATGGAAATGATGAAACACTGGAAATATTATTCAGATCATTTCAGCCATCTTGCTTTTAACAAGTATCCAAAACCAGTAAAAGAGTGCCTTCAATGACGTGACACCTTTGTGCTAAAAAGGAAACTCAGTTTTAATCACTCCCTTTGTGATGTCTCACTAAAAATCACAGTGAAAGTGAAATAAGTCAGGATCCCTAATGAATGAAAAAGTAATTATAGGAGGTCATTTGGTTTATCATGGCACTGAGATGTCAGAAAGCAGTCAGGAGCTATATAGATGAAGAAGCCTCTGTGTTTTATCAAATTTATGTTTATCTTCGATATTATTCTTAATAATAATAATAAGAACAAGAAGAAAAGAAGAGGAAGAATAAATATTGAATATTTCAGAAACTGCTGATCTCGTAGGATTTTCATGCTTTCATTATATTCATCTCTTGAGTCTCAACAGCAAAAACAAACAAACAAACAAACAAACAAAAAAAAAAACATCCACTGAGCAATAATTCTATGCCCAAAATACCTTGTTGATGAGAGAGGTCAAAGGAGAATGGCCAGTCTGGGATCGAGTGGACAGGAAGGCTATAATACATCCAATAACCACTCTTTACAATTGTGGTGAACAGCAAAGCATCTCAAAACACACAAACCAACAAAAGCAGAAGACCACATCGGGTTCCACTCCTTTTAGCTAAGAACAGCTGCAGTGGGAACAGGTTCTCATGTTAATAATGGCTTTGATTGACAACAGTACAACATCAGGTTCACTAGTGTGCAAAAGTCTTTTTTAGTATGCATTTTGTCATAGATGTTTATTTTATTACTTCTGCAACATTGAGTAAGTACAAAATCATTTTATATTTCCAAACATCACCTTTTCAACAACAACAACAACAAAAAACAATGCCACCAAAAGAAATGTTTGTTTGTCAGAAAAGAAAGCAACATATTATGTAACTTTTCTGACAAAGAACTTAATGAATGCTGGGTTTGCAGGTGAAAAAATAAGCAAATGCAACAGTCAAATTCTCTACAAGAACTGTGGCCGATTCTCCAAAATGCTCACCAGATAATTTCCTTACAAAACTGCACAAACTGTGCCTGAGACTACTGATATTTTGTTGTTGTTGTTGTTGTTGTTGTTTTCAAACCAAATATTCACTTGGTTCAGTTTAATACAGGTTACTGCTCTTCATAGTATTTTTAATAGAAACATTTAATTTTGTTATTTGTGAAGGCATAATTAGCATTTCTTTGCATATTTAGCATATCGAGCATTTCTTTGCTTAAGGACTGAAACGTCTTTAAATGTCAGACATTCTGTAAGTTATTAGTCAGGCAGACAAAGAAAGAGATAGTGCATCTATCCCCAGGAGTATAAAACTCATCCAGAGCAATAGCAAGCAACCAGCATGAACAGTGCTTCATATTGGTTTAATAAAAGTCATAATATTGAAAGACTGAGTTTTTGAGAAATTCAGTTTTCATTTGAATGAAAAGACTGAATTCAATATGTTTCTTTGGGTTAAGGTTAGACTGCAGGCAACATTTCCTCATTCGGCTAATGTGTCATTTAGATCTTTATTGACCCCTTGTCAATGGGGTTTTGAGTTGATACCATACATTATCGCTTAATCTAAGGCAGACTCTTCCCACTGTCCCCAAAGACAGAAAGACAACACAACACAGTGACTACTTCATGTGTGATATGGCTGAGCTTTCACAATGTACAGTACTGTCCGTATCTAATTACACTGCTAGCCTGAAAAGGTCAAATGGCACAGCAGATAAATCACAGACTGGCTGCTTTCTTATAGTCCTTATAGATATTTTATCAGATATGGCACTACATTGGACTGAGGCTGTTTTATTTTCTTTCTTGAATGTTCTGTGTCAAAGGTTAGTAAGTGGCATGTTACTCTGACCTGGAACCAAGATATTGCAGAGCTGTATTCAACCACTCACCCTCCACTTTAATAGGAACACCATGCTAATTCATGCAATTATCCACTCTAATCATAATGAGTCTTTTTCTTCGCATACCCCAGCTTGTTAAGAAGCTGGGGTCAGAGTGCAGGGTCAGCGATGATACAGCACCGCTGGAGCAAAGAGGGTTAAGCCCAACAGTGGCAGCTTGGCAGTGCCGGGGCTTGAACCCCCGACCTTCCGATCAGTAACCCAGAGCCTTAACCGCCAATCCACCACTACCCCATGCAGTTACAGGTCATAAGCGTCAGTTAATGCACAGTCATAAGAATGAAGAAAAATGTGATTTCAGTGAATTTGACTGAGTTTTTTTTTCTGGAGAATCTAAGAAACTGCTAACCACCTGGGATTCACAAGCATGCAAGCGCACACACACACACACACACACACACACACACAGAGTAACTGTCTCTAGAGTTTACACAGAATGGTGCCACAAACACGAAATAACCAGATTCTTTCAAGCTAACAGGAAGTTTATGGTAACTTACATAAGAGAAGAGAAGAGTTTATTCATAGAGGTGGGAAATTTCTTAATAACTTCTCTTTACAACCATGGTGAGCAGAAAAGCATCTCAGAATGTACTCAACACACTGAGAGACAGACAGCCTGACCAAAGAGGGGTAAAAATGAAATGCATTGTCCCTGTAAACTGTAACTATTAATAATGTTGTATAACATTGACTTGGAACACTATTAATGTGTGACATTTAGGGTTTAGATGGACAGAAGCATAATTTCCTGTCCGGAAGCATTGTGTTGGAAAACAGGGCTGTGTATCATAAATAAGGTACAGAATGATGCTGAAAATCAGCACTTTCGAATGCAAGGAAAACATCAGTATTGCATTGGTTACAAATAGCACATGGAGGGGAAATAGTGTTTTTGAAATAGTTGTTTTCTGAGGGTTTTTGTTGTAGACCGTGATAATGAATCTAGAAAACTGGAAGAGTTCATTTCCACTTTGCTCTGGTGCTCAGAGATGTTTTCTTTCCACTGTATGAGCACACTTTGTTTGTGCTGATGTATTCAGTTTAAGCCCCCCAGCATGGTGCATTCATTGTTTAGTGTTTTTGTTGCAGCCATTATAAGGCCAGATAAAGTCTACCTTGCCCTTGATTTTGGCAAGACAGGAATGCCACAAAGGTTAGACACTAACACAGATTCTCTGAGTAAATTCCAGAAATAAAACAGCTACAAGGCAATATTAAAAAACCAACCAAAAAAAAAAAAAAAAAAAAAAAAAAAAAAAAAAAAAAACGAGAGCATCAGATCTCACCACAATAAAGCATTCTAAATTACATTATGTATTTGCTTTGAAGGCACAAATTCCATTATATTTAACTTTTACATGCACATTCAACTCTTTCCTTCACCTTGTAATCAGCTCAGCAGATGTGTGCTGCAACAGGCTACAACAAACAATTCTGCAGACATGTGATAATCCATGAGAATTTTCTAGAATTGCAAAGTAATTAATGTACTTGTAGCAGGAGGGGACAGGATTTATCAGGGGTCTGCAGCAAGAGAGTGCTGTTTTTGGGAATGCTATAGGTGTAATGACTAACCTTGCATACATTAGCTCTGTTTTCCTCATATATTAATGTGATCTGTAATTCTTTCCCACTCTCCCAGATGAGTGAGCTGAGCTTGTGTATATATATATATATATATATATATATAGCCTTGAGCAGAGCATGAAAAAGCTCTTTTTAAAAAAAACATTTTTGGTGGTTAGAACATTTGCCCATCCCCACCGGGGTTGTGGGTTTGAATCCCAGCTCCACACTATGTGAGTGGAGCTTGTATGTTCTCCCTGTGCTTTGGGGGATTCCTCCGAGTACTTCAGTTTCCTCCCTCAGTCCAGAGACATGCATTGTATGCTGATTGGCATTTCCAAATTGTCCATATTGTGTGAATGGGTGTGTGAATGTGTGAGTGATTGTGCCCTGCAATGTGTTGGCACCCCGTCCAGGGTGTCTCATGCCTTGTACCCCGAGTTTCCTGATATAGGATCCAGACTCTCCATGACCCTGCATGGGATAAGCCAGAGGTCTTCAACAGGGGGTCTGCATGGGGGTCACGAAAGTTTTGGTACCAGTTTGATAACAAAATTTCATACAATATATATAATTAAGGGGTCCCCGCACCATCTCGTGATCAGTTTGGGGGTCCTTGGCCTGGAAAACGTTGAACATTAGTTTATTTTATCTATTTTCATTGCTTATCCGATAAGCAATGAAAATAGATTAAATAAACTGATGTTTGCTCTTACTGTTGTGTTGGTCTGTTGTGTTGATGAGTGGATTACTGCTGACATTGTTACAATAGTCTCCTAAATGAAATCCTGCAGACGTATTGCCCTTTCCAGAATGATGTTTTAAACTTTTCATGCTGCATGTTTCATTTCTCATCTTTTAAGGTTATTAGCTGTACCAGGGTGTCACGGTGGAGCAACTGTGTGCAGAGTTTATGTTTTTCCTGTCCTCCAGGTTCTCTGGTTTCCTCCCATCATGAATAAAACATGCTGGTTGGTGAATTGGCCACTCTAAATTGTGCGTGTGTGTGTGTGTGTGTGTGTGTGTGTGTGTGTGTGTGTGCGTGTGTGAATTTGTGTTTGTAGTGCCTTGTGATGGAATGGAGTCCCATCCATTGTGTAATCCCCGAGTATTCCCGAGATTGGCTTTGGATTCGGATCTGGATGAATACACAAATTAATTACGTAATTAATGAACCGTAGCTTAAAAAGGGAATGTATGTAATGTGCTATGCATTATAAAGGCTTTGTTAGAGCATAAAATAAGGGAAGGTCCAAACACAGACAATTCATTACCTGTGTCTTTTGAACCTAAATAGTATGGAGCGAGTGTAACATATTGTTCTAGTCCCTAACCCACGTCAGTGTTGCTGGGTTAAGCTTAGGATTCACTGCCAACCCAACCAGGCTAAAGCAGTCATTAAAGTTGAATGAATTAATATTTTTCCAAGCGTGTAAACAAGTACTGCAATAGGTTTTCTTCTAACCAACAATTTCTTCCCACAGATATTATTATACTATTAATAATATGTATACTTTGTAATAATATTTTGTAATAATTCATATTATTGTCATATTTTGTGTTAGGGGGGAATGGTGGCTTAGTGGTTAGCATGTTTGCCTCACACGTATATGGTTTGGGGCTCG